>JAZFNS010035293.1:0-13951 GCA_037127165.1 Alloteropsis angusta | reverse complement strand
TTTTTTGAACCGATCTTGGCTTGCCTCATTCTGTCATTCAAGCGCGTCTAACTTTGTTGGCTTCTTATATTTCTCGACAAAAGCGCCTATCCCGCGTGGAAATGCGACCGGTTTTGATTTGCGGGCACTGCTCGAAAGTCCAGCACGAAAACAACTGAAACAAAAAATAAACAAAAAATGGTCTATTATTATGCGTATAATGACAAGAACTTCCAAGCCGGCGACCAAGCAGGTTTCAACGTCAGAAACGAACGCATGTCACGGCCGTTTGTGCTTGGTCAACACATGCAATCCAGGCCACGAAAAAGACCGCTTTGTCCCGTGCATTTGCGCGGTTTTTTGTTTTTTTATGGAGAAAAAAATGAACAGGAGGTTTGGTGCACTTTGATTTGATCCCTTCCAAAGCCTCGCTACTACAAAAGTACAACGTGAACCATCAACGTCGTTCGTCCGAGTCGCGGGCACGGCCACGAGTGCGAGCCAGCCCAGCGCGGGGCGCGCGCTGCCGCGAGTCGCTGTCGCCGTGTCGTGCCCACCACAACTCCAGCGCGCGCTGGACCCGTGCCCGCCACCTGTCCGTCGCTGACGCGGTGGCCCAGCGCGGCGTCCGCGCGCTGGGCGGCTCACTGCACCGCGTCCACCCAGCCCCGGCTGCTGCGGGGTCGAGGTGGAGACCGAGCACGGAGCCCCCCCAACACCGGTCGCGTCCTGGCAACTGCGCCACCGCTCGTGGAGTTGTTTGTGGTGTGGGAAGGGGAAACCAAAAGAAAAGAGAAAAAGAGAATCGAGCGAGCGCGCACGACGGGGCCCACCGGTGGACCGATGCCGGGGCCCGCTTGGCGGTCGCCGGGGCCCACGAGGCACGTTTAGGGAGCGGCATGCACGTAGAGAGAGTGGGGGCGGGCCCTACAACATGGGCGTCATGTGGGGGGGTGCGGGGCCGTCTCGTCGCCGTAGCCTCGCTGGGCATGAGCTGTACGCATTTTCTGTCTTGGACTCTTGGGCCTATACCTTTTCCACACCCAAAATACTTTTTCGTCTACTCAATTTTCTGCGTACATATACACTCCACAAAAAAATAGTTTGTAGGAGTAACTCCTTTCTGTGGGTTCTGGAAAACCCTTGGGGGTGTTTAGATTGGTAGAAAAGGGGGGAATTGGTGGTTGGTGAATCTAAACACCCTCTGGAATTTATTATAGAGAAAGTGAGTGAATACACTGTAGCAGTAGGGAAAGTAGGGGGAAAAAACACTGTAGCAGCAGAGAAAGTAGGGGAAAACACTGTAACAGTAGGGAAAATANGGGAAAAAACACTGTAGCGGAATTTAGAGGAATTCCAGAGAATCACTGTTTTCCCCGGAATTCCCTNAATCTCAACACCGCCTTCAAGAGACGGAAGGGAGAGTTTGTCCCGTGGACGATTTTCACATCCATCCCCTGATCCATAGCCCCTTTTTATTTATCCTGCTGGACCCACATCTCCTCGCATGTTTTCTGGCACTGTGGGTCTGTGGTTAGTATTTGCATCGGCGCCTATTTTTGTTCAATCAAACGACGGTTGAGATTTGAGAAATCCTTTGGGAGTGCGCGGCAAAATATGCGATCGATCTTATGCAACCTGGCAAACCAACAAAAAAGAGTCCACATAGGATAAACGTTTAATCCTCAAACACTAGCTGCAAATGATTTTCTTTTCTTTTTTTGAAACGACTTAGCTGCAAATGATGTAATTAAACCTCCCCCAACAAGTGCGCCTGCAGAGCAGTGCCACCAGCTAGCGTACGTGACAGCGATAGCAACGCCGCATTTGGAGCGATCGTGGAGGATTTCGCAGATTCGGACAGGATCAGGGAGGAGGCGGGGGCACGTAAATCCCTGTCGCTCCAAATTGAGGGGCCCTAAACCTCTTTGCCCGTCCTGGACCCTCGCGGCGTGCCGGCGTGCACGTATGGTTGGATTGAGCACCGGCCAATCGTCGCTGGCCACTACTCTGGTTACTTTTGTGTTGATTGACGATCTTTTGATACCGATAGGGGCTAGGAGCCCGTTCGGCTGACACTATGAACAGTGTTCGGCTGTAGAATGAATAGTATTACGTGAGAAGAAATAAGCCGAAATATGCCAGCCGAACACTGTTGATAGTGTCAGCCGAACAGGCTCTATGCATGCATGACATCCGTGCAACCGCCTCAGATGAAAAAAAATCGTAGCATGGCGAACGGGGAACCAAGTTAGTAGTGGGCCCGTGTTGCTCTCCATTAGATTTTGCTTTTTTGTATGCCATTCTGATGGTATATTTTATTTCTAAGGTTTTATTATTTTTCAAAATGGTATCGACATAGACATTCGCAAACACAAAAGCAAATGAGAAGTTCGATCTTTATGACCGTCTTCGTGAGAGTATGCAAGCGAATCTTGAAATTGATGAATTTGCAAGCAGAGCAGCACTGCCATCTACCAAGAATTAGTCGTAAGTTAAACACGAGCACATCTGCGGAAGCTCGGATGACATTTGGCAAACTTAGGAAGGATACAATTTTGCCATGTGTTTACAGTAAAATAAAACCCATGTGTTAATCAGAAGCAGGAGCAACCCTTGCATTGCCTTGACTTTCTTCGACGATGGTCGCTCCTATTATTGCCAACCAGTTGAAAAATAGATAATTAGCATGAGGTAACAATTTCATGCTGACCTGAATCAGTCCGTATGCTCCCATAGTCCCATGTTTAATAGAAAAAAATTGTGGCTAAAAGCATAATATACATGCGCTTCCCCCGTGCGCGCCAGAAAAAAGCTCTCCGCGGGTCGGCATCGGCTAGCATTGGATCCAAAGCCTCGAACAGTACACCTCTGTCTGTGATCGTCCACCCCATCCCCCTGTCGCGCTAGGCAGGAGAAAATGGGAAACGCTGCCTCGTTCGTCGCTGCCCTTATCCTGTGGGGGGATACTGAAATGGTGTGCATTTCCCCCCTTGCAGCTGGACCTGCATGTGCGCGACTGGAATAAAAATGACGGTGCAGTGACTGGGCGCCATATGCCCATACCCATATCTATCCTACTGGCTGAGTAGCAATAGCGCAATTAGGGAAAAAAAAGAAATAGCAATAGCCGAGACTACCGAGTAGTATCATTGGAGAAGCAGGTAGAATATGNAATATGCAGTCAGTGAGGCAGGACCAACGTGACGGCGCCGTTCAAGGCAACTGCTGCCGGTATTAGGTTACTGTAACCGCGACAGACACAGCACAGTGCACAGCAGGATAATCTAATCGCCGTGATTAAACTAGACCCGTCGGTACGCGCGTTGGTTGCATCGGTTGTGTTACACGGGTCAACACCACCCCCCGTAGGCCNGAGCGCCTGAGCTGATGATGCGCGAGTTCTCAGGGCTCTCGGCTCCGGCCCCCGCCCAGGCTCGGCTCGCCGAGCCAGCGGCATGCCCAGTTCCCCACCCACCCGTGGCGGATCGCGTAGCCGGCCGCGGCAGGCAGAGCACGGTGCGGGTGCGGCACGAGAGGACGGGCCCACTTGCGGTGTCCCATTCGGCACAAGCGGACGCGCGGGGGACGGGCGGAAGCCGGCACGGCTCGCTCCGTCTCGTCGGCGGCTCGGGTGACCGCGGCCACAGCGCGGGCTGCACCGGCGCCGGCTGGCCCCCAGCCTATGATGAGCTATGATGATGATACGATCCAGCCGAAACCACATGCCTTCTTTTATTAACCCCCTTCGGAGAGCCATAAACCGGCACGGGTCCCCCGCCTCGCATCCCCAGTTCCCCACGTCCCGCAACAAAAGAAAAAAGAGCAAATAAAAACAAAGAAAAGTTTTGCTCAAAACAGGCTGTAGAAAGATTCTGAGCGTACACTCAAACACGAATCTTAAGGTTAATGGGAGGATCAACAAGGTGGCAACTACTTCAAATTGCGAAAAAACTAACCCATTTGGTCTGTGATTTCGATTTCTGAGACGGCGGTTGTTTACTTTTGGAAATGTTGGTAATATCAGCCCTTGGCAATCCATTATCTAAAAGAAATCAGCCCCTTGGCAATCATCCTAAACAATTACGTCGAAGTTTATTTGTAGCTGCAACAACCTATAAGTCTTGATTCAGATTTCTCTATTTTTCGTAGAAGGAAGTGACATTTTCTTTTTATACCGAAGGATGCAACTTTCGAAACTTGGTCTGCAAAATCGTATGAACAATTAACAAATGTATTATCATGAAGTACAAACAGTAGGTCAATAATGTTTTTTTAAAGTTGCTCGTAGTACTATGATTTATTATATTATTACAGATATATTGTACCTTTTGTGAGACTTATCTATATGTCTAATAAGACAATCATTTTTCTAAGTACGTGGTGAAAATTATGCTATACTATTGACCTATTGTTGCGTAGAGAAATTTTTTTTGTTTCAGACACATGAATTTAAAGAAAATAAACGGCTCAAGATTTAAAGAATTTTCCGCTGATTCTTCTTGAAATAAATTTTAGGGCCTCTTTAGCTCCGATGAATTGGTGAAACATCACCTAAAAATTTCACACCGACAACATGCTCACTTTCACATGACACACTTTACAATATCAAAAATTTTCACCATTTTTCAATTCACCGGACTCAAACACCCCTCCCTCAACGAGTGCAGTCATATCCACCCATCATTTACCTTTTTTACCCCCTTCACGACTACGCAACCTCAACCTCATATTTCTCCCATCGTGCACACCATAACATCATTCGAGAAGGCGTCAAAGTAAAAGAAATGATTGATTTTGAAAACATAAAAGAAATGACAAAAAACAAATACACATTGTCAATGTCATACAGGAAAGCAAAAAATAACAGAAACAAAATCACTTTTTTTCCCCCTTGTGAAAGGTTGGGGCCGACCCGGCAGCAGCTCACACACGATTCTCTGACCACCTTCCCCCTTCCCCTGACCCTGATGCCACCTTCTCCTCCCCTATCACACACGGGACACAGCTCAGCAGCATCATCGCATCGCCCCCCAGTCTCCATTTCTTTGTCTCTCTCTCTCTCTCTCGGTGTTAAAAATCCAACGCGGCCGCCGGACGCGCATTGCTCACCCTCCCTGGTTCGCCTCCTCGCCCCCTGCTCCTCCTCTTCCCTCCCGGGGTCGGGCGTTCTTGGAGCTACCAGAGCTTCTTGAGTTGCTGCTGCTGCCGACGCCGCCGGCGGTGGAGGCGTAGGTGGCGGTCCGCAATGGGGAGGAGCAGCCGCGCCTGCTCCGTTCTTGGCTCCGCCCTGCTCCTGCTGCTGCTCTCGCTCGGCTCCGCCGCCGCCCAGAAGGGCTCCACCTGGAAGACCCTGAGCGGTAAGCTCGATTCGCGGCGCCTCACACTTGCTTTCTTGCTTGCTAGGTTCCGCAGTACGGGCGTATGCGATCTGATCTGGGGCGATTTACTTGCTGCTACCCTTCGCTTAAAGATCAGTTCTTTGTTCGCAAATTGCAAGTTTGGTGTTGTCCTGCTGGTTGGGCTGGATCTTTAGGATTAGCATGAGCTGCCTGCTCATTTATTTCTTTTATTTTTCTGTCGGAGCTCAAGCATCTTTTTTCTTTTCAGCAAAAATGCAAAATAGTTTTGCTGGTCATCANGTACTGTTTGGGAGCCTGGGGCCGGCCATTATGCTGACCTTTTAGCACCTCCTTNAAAAAAAAAAATACACGGTAGCCTTTCCAGCTGAATGACATTTGGTTGGGATTCGATAGCAACATCTTTATTTTAGTTTACATCACGCCATGCTCTAGCACAAGCCTACGCGTTATCAATTTCTTAGTGAGAATACGCGTGAAATCAGAATCTGTAGGTGTTTACTGTTCATTGACTGCCTGTAGCCCATGGTGATTGCTTGCTGTGAGAATGGGATGGGAGCATGTCGGTCCATGCATATGGATTTGAGCATTCTTTGATTTCTCTCCTGATTTACCAGTGATAATGGCCGCTAATTTCAGATGGTCACGTGTGTTCACCAGCTTTATGTCCTGTGTGGTAATTTTGGTTTTGTAGTTTTTGCCGTGGCAGTGCACTCAGGGTCCAGTACTTCTGGCCTTCCTCAAGCCGGACACTAACAATCATCTCATTGCTGCAGGCAAGGCTCCAGTAATCGTTGCTAAGGGCGGGTTCTCGGGCCTTTTCCCGGATTCCAGTGATAGTGCTTATCTGATTGTTGCAACTACTAGCTCCCCCGAGACAGCACTGTGGTGTGATGTTCGGTTGACCAAGGATGGTGCTGGAATCTGCCTTCCAAGCATTAACATGGATAACTGCACAACCATTGCTGATGTTTTCCCACAGGGCAAGAAGACCTACAATGTTAACGGCGTATCTACAGCGGGATGGTTCTCCGTGGATTACACGAGCACTGATCTGGAGAAGAAAGTATTTTGTAAGTGCAGCCACGAATTTGCACTTTATTAACATCTTGAGCATTTTAATCTTGTGAATTTGATGGTTATTATTTTCTTGCATTCAAAGGATACGTACAAATGTCCATTTTCTCATCTAACTCAACCGTTCACTTTGATATTTACAGTGAAGCAATCGGTCCTATCTCGCACACCTGCCTATGATGGTACCTTACCAATAGTCCCTGTTGAAGTTGTTTTGGGCCAATATAAGGCCCCTGCTGTTTGGTTAAATGTGCAGGTAGGGATAAAACTTTAACTACATGTACTGAACTACAAATTGGACGATCTTCCTCTCAAAATGAACTTCGTTTTTTTTGCAAATTGCAGCAAGACAGTTTCTACAGCCAGTTTAATCTTAGCATGAGAAGCTATATACTGTCTACATCGAAACAATTTATTGTCGACTACATCTCGTCACCTGAAGTGAAATTCCTCACCAGCATATCTGGAAGAGTTGGCAAGAACACAAAGCTTGTGTTCCGCTTTCTTGATGAAAGCTCTCTTGAGCCGTCGACAAACCAGACATATGGCTCAATGTTGAAAAATTTAACATTCGTTAAGACTTTTTCTTCTGGAATACTTGTCCCCAAAAGCTATATCTGGCCTGTTTCAGCAGATAATTATCTGCTTCCCTATACAACAGTTGTTGATGATGCTCATAAAGCAGGGCTAGAAATCTATGCTTCTGACTTTGCAAATGACGTTAGTATCAGCTACAACTACAGTTATGATCCGTTGGCTGAATCTCTTTCCTTCGTTGATAATGGTGCCTTCTCTGTCGATGGTGTGTTGACTGATTTCCCAATTACTCCTTCAGAAGCAATTGGTGAGTCTGCCTTCTATCCTTTATTCATGCTACTAATAAATGTTTGTTCCAGAATTTATGCATTCATCAGAGTGGCCACTTCATAAGTGTGATATTTTATTTGAACAGCACTAACATGATCATGGTCCATCTTATTTTTAACTTTTCACATTAATCTCTGAACAAGTCGGGAGATGTAGCATGATCATGAATTCCTTGGTCTTGATTTTTCACCATTTTTCCCTGCAGGTTGCTTTAGTAACCTGAACACCAGCAAGAATGATCATGGTATGCGTGCTTCCTTTGTCAATTCATACTTCATCCTTAATAATGTCACTGAACTTTAGCTTTCATGGTGACACAGCAGCTAAACCTCTAGTTATCTCTCATAATGGTGCTAGCGGCGACTACCCAGACTGCACTGACCAAGCTTATGAAAAGGCAGTTGCTGATGGTGCAGATGTCATTGACTGTCCTGTCCAAGTGACGAAAGATGGCATACCAATATGCATGAGTTCCATTGATCTAATGGATGTTACCACTGTTGCAAAATCACAATTTGCTTCGCAAACTACTGTCATAAACGATCTGAAGGATGGTACTGGAGTCTTTACCTTCAATCTCACTTGGGATGATATCACAAAGAACCTGAAGCGTAAGTTGATTTGAACTATTTCCCCATTTTTGTAATCCTGAATGTTTTAGAAATAGATACCGAGTTTCTATACATCTGATGTGTATATGGTTATGCAAAGTCATTTTTTGGTTGTACAATTGGTAATTAGTGAACTTAAGCTGTGATGTTTCTTGCACTCAATGCATTTGTTTCAAGACTGACATTCCTGTATTTACAGCTGTGATATCAAACCCAGCGAGTTCATATCGGCTATTCAGAAATCCTAGAAACCAGAATGCAGGAAATTTCATGAGACTATCAGACTTTTTGGCCTTTGCAAAGGGAAAGGATTTGTCAGGAATCATGATCAGTGTAGAGGTAAGAACTTAATGGTATGGGAATGGGCTACATATCTAGTGTACCAGTCAGTTTATTAATATTTTAGTTTTATAAAGCTTCAAGAGGGTAACTAACATTTCTACATTTAGAGCACTGCTGGCACATGATCTACTTCTATTTTGTTCAGAAGAAACAAACAGTGAACACACATGCTATGTCTGGTTTAAAACACATAACTTTGAACAATTATTACGAAATTATCCCCAACTAATTACACTAGACATGGTCTAAAATCTGTAAAGTTCCCCTACAGAAGGATAATATTGAAGCAAAACCCTTCCATTTTTTATGAACATGATTACATGACACACATCTTTTGGAGTTTTGTGAAGTCTTTGCAGCACCTAATTCTCACCTTTTCCCCCCTTCCAATTTTTCAGCATGCTGCATTCATGGCAGAGAAGCTTGGATTTGGTGTGGTAGATGCAGTGATCAAAGCCCTTGATGACTCTGGTTACAGCAAACAAACTGCCCAGAAAGTTATGATTCAGTCAACCAACAGCTCGGTTCTTGTGAAGTTCAAGCAGGAAACCAAGTACAGCCTAGTCTACATGATCGAAGAAAATGTCAGAGATGCTGCACCTTCCTCCCTTGCAGATATTAAGAAGTTCGCTGATGCTGTTTCTGTTACCACCACATCCGTTCTGCCAATGGACCATCATTACTTGACAAACCAGAGCAATAAACTTGTTCTATCCCTTCAGTCTGCTGGCCTCCCAGTTTATGTTTATGTGCTCATGAATGAGTTTGGTTCTCAACCAAATGACTTCTTCGCAGACGCCACCACACAGATCAATGCTTATGTCCAAGGTGCTAAGGTGGACGGAGTTATCACTGATTTCCCTGGCACGGCCCACAGATACAAATGTATGTCCTTGATTGCATTTTCACTCATTACAATTCCTTTTGTTTGTGTTGCAAACCTATCTCAAGTTTTCAATGAAGTTTTTGCTCACCTCATGACATAAACTTTTTTTTTAAAAAAAAAAGCTCTCATGACATAACCTTTTTTTTTTTTGAAAAGCTCTCATGACATAAACTTTCATCTCTGCAGTGAGCACCTGCGTGGGAAAGAATGCACCACACTTTATGCTACCTGTCCAGCCAGGGGGGCTGCTGTCAACCATGGACCCAACTGCTCAGCCGCCAGCGGCGGCCCCAATGCCACTCTTAACAGACTCTGATGTCGCAGAACCACCCCTACCAACAGTTAGCAACACCACCACAGCTTCAACGCCTTCACACGCTTCCCTCAGAATGAAGATTGATGTCTCCACCCTCCTCACATTGCTGGTGCTCTGTGCTTCTCTCCTGATCTGAAGATAGTCCTGCACATGCGGCATGGCACATTAGAGCTCTGAGGAATTTCATATCGAGCTGCTAATAGCTATTCTTTCCACCACTTTTATGTAGCGATTCTTTTCTTCTTTTGTTCTGCGGGATGAATGTTCAGCTTGATACCTTGACGGCGGCACTACTTACGCGTGATGCCCCTAGCAACATTTTGGTACATATGTGTGGTGATACATTGTTCAGTCTCCAGATCATCCTTTTCCCTGCCTACCTGCCTTTGAATTCTGGTTGTTATGGATTCCCACCTGACTGAGTAGTTAGTACGTGGAGTTATATCTACTATCCAGAACTGAGCATTTGTCATGACCATTCAGTAGTTCTGTTCTCCAATCTGTATAGATGTAATTGAGTTGGGACTATGAATGCACAATGGAAATTTGGTCTGGAGAAGTCTGAAGTAAACTTGAGCTCCAGGTTCTGCGTGAGCGCGTGTTCAAGAAGATGCACGAGAACCTAGCAGCCGTCGGATCAATATCCAACGGCGGGTTGTTACCATCCACACTCCATTGGGAGGGACCCGCGTTCACTACAGCCGTAGGCCGCGCGAGTGGCCACGGTTGCCGCAGCCAGCCGCCGTGCCCGTCGTCGCCCATGCCGCCGCCGCCGCCTACCTCGACGCCCACAGCCGTGTACGTGGCGGCGGTGCCGCTGCGGGCGCCCAAGGGCCCCGGCCAGCTGCTGATGTCGGCGGGCTACTCGCTGGGCCTGTGGGACCTGCAGCACTTCATGGTGGTACTCCGGCCCGACCCGGCCCGGACCCAGGCGCTGGTCTTCGATTTCCAGCCGCGGGACCCGGAGGACGTCGGCGCCGCGCTGGCGGTGCTCTCTCGGGGCGAGATACCTGGTAAAAGAGCTTCCTCCTTTCGACGGATTCACGCAGCGAGAGTTTTGCGACGGCGAAATTCACGATCCAAGAACCGCGGCGCGGCGGCTGATTCGCTGCATTTGTCTGCGATGGGTTTTTCAGGTGTGGTTCGGAGAAGAACGCTGCGGAGGATCCCGGACCGGCGGTGCTGGCTCGTCGGGCACTGCTGCGACGGGGACGCCGTGGGCACCGCCGACAGGTTCAGCGAGCGGTGGCCGACCGGCCTGGTCGTCGGGGAGCACGACTGCCGGGACTACACCAATGGTAACAATCCGCCATCGCCATTGCAGAATTCTGGTAGTGCGATCCGTCTCACCCGTTTATTATCCTTTCTTTTTCTGATCCCAAGGGCTGGTCGAGGCCCTGACAGGTGAAAAACGTGTCCTGGAGTCGCTCAGATCGGGTGCCACCAGCAGCATCAGCGGGGCGGCGCCGCCGTGGTGCGAGTGCCTCTCTCTCTTTTCCTTTCTTTTTCCGCGCCCTTCGTTCTCGTGGCGCACTAGTTCTGTCCGTGCTATGTGCGTACTGAATCTCGCCCGAGATTTGAGATATGGTTTCCAATTCTTGGTGACGTTGGGTGCGCGTAAGTTCGTGATGCAATTGTTTGCTAAGACAAGAAAGTTAGTGATGCAATTTTGTTGCTGTAGCCTCTGGATTATTTGGTAGATTGCTGATCTTTGTTGTTCAGCTTCAGCCTCTATGCAGCTTGTCTGAAACTCTGAAAGAGTTCATCAGACTGTTTTGCTTGCATCCTTCTGAATAATTAACTTGTTAACTTACTCTGCAGATGGGTGATCTGGCTACCACTGTCAGTGTGTAGTACATGGTGAGGTATCCATTCCATTGGAGTTGGAGACCAAAGTAGATATTGCAAGGAAATGAGGAGAGAAACTGAGCCCCACCGGCAATGGCGTGTCAGAGAAACGAGGATACTTTGCTGAAGATGGAGGCAAAGCTGGAGTAGTAATGGTGATCCATGAAATCAGGTGAAGTTCACTGACCTAGAAGGTGTCGCTTTGATCCGTTGTCAGTGTATTTTGCACTACAAACTATCTGAACAATGATATACTACATAGCAAGTACTACCTGAACTGAACAATTTTTTGGTCACCCCGTCCATTCCTTGAGAAAAACAGAGGTCCAGTTTTTCCTGAACTTGAGATGTAAAACTGGGCCATCCTCCATCAGAAGCGACAAAATGTATGCACTATCCATGGCAACACAAAACCCAATATTTCCTGTAGTGATCCTCCTGTTGAGTGTTGACATTTGCACCAAATGCCTTTTAAGGAGTGGCAAGGTGCCCCATGGTGTACTGGGATATGATCACTAATCGCCATTGCAGGCCACATTTGTTTGTCCCCACCAGCTCATCCATGTCAACCCCAGAAACAACAAACCAATTGTGTTTGCGGTGCTAGCTTGTGCAATGATGACGCCGACAAATGGAGGTAGCTCCGGTGTTGACTAATGTAATGACTCCTTCCATTAACCCTTATCAGAAGCCTGAAAGGAGGAGACAAGGCATGAAGGCGAGGTCCATTCATTGTTATCTGGAAGCGGAAGCAACCTGTGATCGAAAGGCTTATCACCAACTCAGAGCCTCAGAGGCTATCATCCTTCGTCCACCAACCACACCCAAGCATCTAGCTCTGTCTGCAGCCTCACAGGCTTCATCGCTTCACTGCATCGATCATGGATATTGGATAGTTCATTGCACATGGCCCTACCCTATCTGCACAGTCAAATCAGGGAGCAGCTAGTGATATGCATGTAGCAGAGGAAGAAGACATAGCTGGCCACCGATCTGACTCTGATTCCCACCACCATGACCAGTCTGCTCTGAACTTTCTGCCTGCAGTTTAGGTTCTACCAGCAGCACTAGGTAATCAGGCAAGCACTATCTTTAGCTCAAATCTAGACTCACCAAGATATGACGAAATGGCACTTTGATGAAAGATACACTGGATCGATCGATTTTATCAAACCAGGAATGCTCTTCATGGAGACATTCAGAATACACAAGTAAAGGATTTTTGAGCGGCATGTTTGTTCTTCAGAATTTCAATGTCATGCGGCAAGCGGCATGACTCATGCTGATTGACATTTTCGTGAAGCCGATGGAAATGTGGTAATCATCACGGCGCCACGTTTCCCGTATGTTTGCAAACGCGTATCCAGGCAGGGGATTTTCTGTGGATCGGCATTTGGATTTCTGGAGGGCCCTACTGGCTTGCACACACTAAGCATGATCTGATGATGATGCTCTCACCATGGAACTGACAGAAGCCACCCACCTTGGGCATCGTATCTGTTCATACTAAGCCTCAAGTGATCTCCAACTTATCTTTTGGCACAGCCGCTCGTTTTGGTTCGCCTCTCTGTACTGTCACTGTCAAATTCGATCTGCTGAATGAGGAGTGTACAGTCAGCGACGCTGCTGTCTAAAGTCAAGGCTCATGAACCTTCTGTCATCTGCTGGTACATGTTGAAATGGCTTCTAAGCACAGTATGTTTCAGAACTACACCTATGTGCAATTTCTTTTTTTCAAAATTCTACAATTCTTTTGTCTCTTATCACAAAATTGTGCATTTTTTGAACAACTTATCAGAAAATTACAGTATTATGCTTTTTATCTTAATCTCAGTTCTGCCATTTCTTTGGCATGCCAACATATCCCGGCCGCCCGGCAAATTGTGAGGACAGATGTAATCCATTTTTTTCATCTCTTTTTTCCCGAGGGGCAAAATGGTTTTGACTGACTTACCTTTTTGGTTGAAAGCTTATCAAATAGAATTTAGTTAAGCTCAAGTTGCAAATGGGAAATGGAAAATTTCTGAAATGTGACTTTGTACGTTATCATGAATCATCTCTCATTCATCAAAAGACCTACTGTCACAGTAGCACAACATTTTCGAACCATATTACGAGAAGCAAAAAATACAAACATTTTTGGACCAGCTGATACAGTGAAGCTTCAACAAGTTAAGTTTACCCACAAAGACATAAATCCAAGTTCCAAAGGCTAACACCAACAAGAAGGGGACTAAGATTGACAAGGAAACCGTCATGCAATTTTGGTTGGACAATTCTGCATAGGCGCATCACAATCCAATTTCTACAACCACCGCGTACTCGTACAAGAATACTACGCTCGTACAAGAATACAAGATACAGTACTCTATAGTCTATACACTAGGCACCATCTCAACCTACGTACATATGCTTAACACCTACCCAAATGGTACATACATGGATATACATATCTGTATATACGAGCGTAGAATCCTACGTACGTATACGGTGGCTATGCCTATGCGTAGATGGCGTAGCGCATGCTCTCGCGGACCATGAGGTGGCTGACCTCGTCGGCGCGCGGGCGCCACACGCTGGCCGCCCACGCCTCCTCCGTGGCGCCGCCGTCCTCGCCGTCGAAGCGGATGGCGCACGCCAGCGCCCGGGCCAGCGCGCCGCCCAG
>JAZFNS010002706.1:45457-64323 GCA_037127165.1 Alloteropsis angusta | reverse complement strand
GCTCGCGAACTCGATGTTATATCGCGTGAGGCCTGCGAACTTAGTGTCAAATTTCGAAATTCCTCTCCTTTTGGAGAGAGAGGTTCTCTCAGCAGCTTCTCTGATAGACTGATAGCACGTCATTGGATATGAATTTGGGCACTTGTGTCGGAGCATGTGAATTTCGTTGGGATTCAGTGTTGGTCATATTATCTTTATGAAAAATATGACCATGTTCCTCGACACGACCAGAATGTTGAAGTATGAGTGATACTTTTTTTCACCAAACCAAAGAAGCATAAGTGAATTGTGCCCATGTTTCCCATCCGCAGCATTTGTGGTTGGTAGTTTCTTTATCTCTAGTATTTTCATAAGATAATACAATATGGATGATAGCGAACTGATCCTTGTATCTTCGTTCATTGTTTATTCTAGGCATCTTTCAAAGAAAGAATTTCTCGTCCGTACCGAGTAACATCACTAGCTGACATTCTGAAAACATATATTTAGTTCAAAAGAAACCAAATGCACCAACTTGCAAACCTGATCTTCTTTTGTGAATTCCACTTTGGTTTAGAATAAACTTGGCATGCCAATCTATGGCGAGTCTTTGCTGCTATTAAAATATTATAAATCCCCCTGACGTGACCCGCTAATCTTTTTTTTGAATATAAATGACCCGCTAATCTAGCTAGCCCTTCCCTTCCATCGGCGAAGGTTTAGTGCCCGTACTTATCGGGCGAGATAACGATCTCCAACAGTGGCGAGAGATCCACCCGCACAACGCACGCACGCACCCAAGCGCGGGGCGGCCCAGCATGCCACGCTTGCGCCGAGCAGCTGCGGTTGGGTTCTGATTGGATCGGGGCTTGACGTCCTCCTCCTCTCTCCTTTCGTGACGCCATGTTTTGTCACCCGTCACCGAATCTTCAGTGGCCCGCTTTGCATCCGCCTCCCCCAATCCTGAACTGCGATCGCCGTGCAGGTGATCTCATCTCATCTCCCCAGCATCACAAAGGCGAGGCCACTACTGTTCTTTTTTTTCCTTCTCGTGGATGAGCCTGGACTGAACTTTTTCGCTGTTCCCTCCCTGCAGGCTTTCCTTTTCTTCCAGGGGTCAGGAATGGTGGTGGCTCGTGAGGTGGCGGCGACGGGGAGCGAACATCTGACGTGCCTGCGAACGTGATGTGTTGCGCCGCCCTCAAAATCCCAGTGAAAATCTCGCCGAGGATCCGGTGCCGATCTCGTCTGATAAGCTAGCCGAGACCTGACCTGACCGCGGCAGATTCAACGAGCGAGATCGGCCGCGGCAAGGACAGCCGCGTTACTGCCGCGCGGGCGCGGCGCACCTGTCGATGGTTGATGGGCTCGACGGCCGAGTACGGCGACTTTGGAGAGGAGCAGTTCAACGCTGCCGCAGCAAGTGCAGGCGCAGCTCACATCCTGACCGAGCTCCACGCCCTAGTACTAACTAGTCACTAATTGTGACCTTGTGAGTGTGGCGCAGAGATAGTAAAGGCCGCGCGCAAGTAATGGAGCTTTCAATTAGAAGCGATCTTATCTGCCGTGCGGAAACTATTCGACTGGCCGCTTCTATCGAGCCAGATACCAAGGATTCAAGGTGATGTGAAGAGAGTTCAGTGATATGCAGTGATATCATGGTTCACAGGGCTGGGAGAGGACCTCCCCCAGCAAAAACCACATTTCAGACTACACTCAGCAAAAGGGTTTAGATATTTAATCATTTATGCAGATTTGATCCGTAAGATGCTCTATAAGAAAAGATCTCGGAAACAAAAGCCCTGCTGTGGAGCAACATATTGTTTTGTGTCTAATGCTTTTTAAGGATATACAAGTCCTTGACTGATGAGAATAGCTAAAGTACAAGATCTGTTGTGTAAAATGCTCTGCATTAAATATATCAGAGAGACAAATGGCTGGAGTGGTATTATTTTGGTACAGTGGAACAGAGAATTTTAGCATGCATCGGCCACTGACAAAAAAGATTAACTATGTGAAAAAAAAATGCCACCACAACAGGATCTTCACCAGGGTGTATGCTACAGGTATTTCCTTGCAAGAGCCCTGACCTTGGTATCGAAATGGGAGGATGTTATGCGAGAACCGGGCAAGTAGAGTGGGTTGAGGAATATCTGCACAGGGAAAACATTCACAAAAGAGAACTCTATTATAGCACAAGAAGGAAGAAATGGAGAATACTGGATTGCAAGGAAAAAATATAAAATGATGCAGCTGGAATATTTTTTTATTATATCTACAATCTGCATATTCATCAAAAAGTTGCTTCTGAAAAAGCTGCCACCATGAGAGGAGAGGATAGATAACTGAAGCTGAGGAAAACATAGCAGCCAATAGTAAACTATGAATATAACTTACTAGTAATTGTTTACCTTGATGTAAAGATCATGGACCTCCTGAAAAAAACTTTTTATACCGTCATCGCTCCGTGAGTCATGAAGCAACATAAATCTAGTATGTGCCACACTGTTCGTCAAGGAAGCAAAAAAAAGTAGGACAAAGAAAATAACAAAAGAAAGATAGAAACAGACGTTATGGTGGTCAAAACACTGACTATAAATGAAGTATGAGAGACTAATATTCCCTGTTCTGCCAGAGTACAATGATTTGCAAACAAGGGGTTATAACGTTGATTTCGATCACAACTGTGCAAACAGAATAATTGCTAGCAAACTTACTCGGGTTTCTAGTTTAAAAAAAATTATAAGGTTTCTATTAAACAGATCGATACCATTATACTGAAAGGATATGACCGGCAGTTACATAAACAGACACAACAAGGTCATTGAATCTATCAACTGACTTCAGAAACCTGAAAAGTGGACCAAGTGAATATTAGGTGAAGAGGTGAAGACAAAATAAAGAAGAATTGTAAAAGTAACCGGATGGCAGATCAAGACCATCCTCCACTCACATTGCATTGGTAGTCCATGCAAGGTCCTGAACAACATCCAGTGCAGCATGCAAGATGAACTGATGCTGATAAGCTAAATCTTCTTTCTGCAAGAAGAAGTAAACTGAAAGGTCACAGTAAGCAGGAAGCAAACATCGTTAATAATGTTTACAATTATCATGGTAACATGATAGAATAACTAAATGGAAAAGTGAATGGATGAAGGCATGACTTCTCATCTCATACACAACACTCACACTCATGATTGATATTTTTTATCTCTAAGAAAAACAATGATTCAATACAGTTCCAACATATGGCAGTGTATAAACTAACGTAGCTAGGGCAAATAATAACATCATAGAAAGGAATTCTCGACAGATATGAAACTAATAGTAGAGGGAATGCGTCGAAAGAACCATACTTTTGGAGCAGATCCAACTTCAGCCTCATAGATAGGGATGTCATTCTTACTAACAATCACAAAGCATGCCGTGCTTGCCATTTCAACTAATGCTCTGGAAGTTGTTTTAAAGACTTGTGTTAACAATGAAATAGTAACCATAAGACAAAATAAATAACTGTACAAAAACTGGAAATTACTTAAGCAAGGCACAGGTGACGACCTAAAATGGTACCATTATATATTATCATGCAAAATTGAAAATACATTAACATGAGGCACAAGGGACAGAACCTAACAAGAGCATTATAGTAACATGTACTCCTGCATGCACCGTTCACAGGTGGAAGTATTCTAACTTTTCATCCATCTTAAAGACGCAGGAGAACGAAGCATAAATCCATACAGAAACACAGATGATTGTGGTTTGTAATCTTGTTCAGTTATCAACAAAAACAATACAACGGTGGCTGTAAACATTTTCTAACCTCAAAGCAGCAGCATCCAATGGCTGACTGCTGGTCTACTTCAAACATAACTCACATACAAAAAAAAAGAGTAACAGCATTCATGGACATACTGAATGTTGTTAGAGATCTTGAAAAAAATATTTGATCACACATGAAATTTAACACTTATGCTAAAGCCAGACAAAGACATTACCAGATAGGATTATATGCTGGACCTTATACAGGCTTTCCGACCAGATGGTGGGATTTCATTGAAGCATGATATTGCCGGCCACGTCGCTCCACAAAGGTTCTTGGTCATTTTTAGAGACTATTATGCAATCAAAATAAGACTGATGCTACAGCTTTTTATCCAAATGCTGATAACACCAAACCACCAAGATGGTCCTTATTTGGCTTGGACAAACTTCCCAGCATTTAACTACATCTTTTTTCTCAACAATTGGTGGACATCCTTAGCGCATAACAGGGAGCTGGTAATGAGAGGCAACAGCATCGCTACTCATTTCCCTTATATGGATGCGTTGACGAGAAAAGTTCAGGTTCTCCACTACCAGAGGGCCAACCTGCTCATCCAACTATAACAACAATAAAAAGGGAGGATATAACTGAAGAACCCAAATATTGGCTGGGGCAAGACACCTACAGAAACTACTATTGCAAGAGTAGTCCGCTTAATAGCCGCAAAATAATTATAAACATACAAAACATGTTTGTCTCCCTTTACCTATACCACAGGTAGAACAATTATCACCACCTCAAGCAACATGAACGAAGTTACACTGGCCAAACAGATCGTAGCTTGATCTCTTCACTAATCACTATTATTTTTCTTTTTGACTCTGCAGGTACAAAAGACGAAAATTCCAGCTTTGGCAAGATCTGAAACGACCAGGAATTCCTGTGCCGTCTAAGATCAGATGTCACAATTTTTCTGCTTAAAAATAACAGAAAATTCTTCGTGACTAACAAGTAATAACACGGAAGGAGTACTTGGCAGTTGGAACGGTTAGTTAGAACGACTATGGGCCATTCTCGAGGGCGAACCTTAACGTGGGGTTTGGCAGAAGAACGCAGTCGAACTAAGGTGGCTGGACTGAATCAATTGATAATAAGGAACCACGTACGCAGATCCACGCAGACGCAGCACATAGAAATATTTGGATTCTATAGGAAACAAACGCACCATTACTTACAACAAACGGTCCAGGTAAAGCTTATAGATTCTTACCAGCAAATGAAGAAATCGATCTAGTCAGGGGATCTCCGCCCAGCGCCAGCAGAAGAAGGCGGGGAAGAGGCCTGCGCCAGCAGAAGAAGGCGGGGAAGAGGCCTCTGGAGTCTGGACGAGAGAGGACTTCGTGGGTGGGGCTGGGGGACGTGTTAAAAATTATCCCTCGTCGCCGGCGATGAAATCGCCGCCGGTGAGGCACGACTAATCGGGGCTGCAGCGGGATTGGAAGGGAAGGGGAGTGAGCGGGCGGAGCAGACGCGACGACTCTGCACTTTTTAAAAGTAACCCCTCGCAGTAATTTCAAGTTTCTTTTCTGACCTATTATGATTTTTAAGTATTTCAAAGAATTTTTAACAATAAACAAACGTGTACTAGTATGTGCATTGTTTAGGAGCGAATATTGGCAACGGATGGCTTTGCTGCCGTGAGCGAGAGTGTAGAGATCCAAGCGACGTACAGTGTATCACCTCCACCATCTCTTAGCAACAACTTCATTCCTATTTTTCTAAGTGACGATTTGGTTTTTAACTTTTTTGACTCAATCAAATTTTCTTCTCGCTACCTCTGTAGAGGTATTGATATGTGTTTTTCCTAGTGTTTTGGTTAGAGCTTGAAACCGGTATTTTAACTCCGGAAACAGATCAGTCATCATTATGACCCAATAAGAAAATCAATGCGAGAGTTGGAACGGTGTTTGGAGTTCAATTGACGAGACGGGGCCCACAATTTAGATAGGAAAAAACTAAGAATCAATTCGTGTTTTAGATTTTATATATTCATGTTAGGTAACTTCGACTTGTTGAGTCGGTCGTCTCCATCAAAGTCTTGCTTCATCAATTTTTATCCATTGGTTTATAGATAATACATTATGAACAATCTTGTTCGTTTTTCAAGCAAAATAGATTAATTTACTTTCCAAGTAATTTTAGCTGAACCAATTTACTACCTAGTTGGTATACTATTTTTTTATTTCTATGCATACATATAAATTAATTTTTAATTTAATTTTTTGTATAAATGACATGATAGTCTATGTTAGATAGCTTTAATGATGTACAAATCTTCATCATTGCCTTTAGGTGGTGTTTAGTTCGAGCTTTGCCGTGTAACGTAAACGAAATCCGATAACGGCGGTAACAAAAAGAAAGTAATGGATTGCAGGATCTGTTTGGTTCAACCATGGTAATAGAATCAGCGGCTCCCTAAGGTCGATCATCGCCTGTGTCTTCCCTACTTCCAAGGACAAGACATGGTTGACCGCGGCGCCGCCATTGAGGCTGGACATGACGGAGGCCTTCTGGTAGTCGTCGACGGCTCGACGCGCTTCTTGAAGAAGATGATCTTGCCCGGTAGTGAGATGAGCTCCATCCAGTCGAATGGGTTGGTGACGTTGTACATCTTCTTGCAGCCGAGCGCCATGAGCAGGCGGTCGGCGACGAACTCGATGTACTGTCCCATGAGGTCGCCGTTCATGCCGACGAGCGCGACGGGGAGTGCGTCACAGACGAACTCGCGCTCGATGTCGACAGCGTCGGCGACGATCTCGTGGTCTCGTGGATATGAAGATCATAGCAGTCTGAGATGGACTCTAGAGTTCATCATCATTGGCCATGATGCGGATGGAGATGTGTACCTGACTGGTGGTGATTGGTGGCGGAGCTCGTCACCTGAGGCGAGAGGCCATCAGTGGCCCACGCGAGCTCATGGGTGATGGCCCTGTGGCGGCTCGATGGAAAGAACGAAGAAAATCGCGAGGTGAGGTGGGGGAATCAGGAGAGGGAGACAACGCCGCGCGGTAATGGGATCTGTTTCACCTCAAGGTAGAGCGTTAACACTTTTGACTTGACCGGGATCTGATTACATGGTATGCGATTACAGCACAACGTAACCAAGCAGGAAGTAACGCAATCGGCTCACGCTGTAATCGAATGACAGCCTAAAACGAATGAACCAAACACTATCTTAATGTAATGTGTATATCAAAAGTTAAGTTAGTTTTATCTTCAACATAGTAGTACCCATTTTCACAATCCCACGTTAAGCTTTTGTCTCTTGTTGTTCTCCTCTTTTGACTCACGATTTCAATAGTGCATGACGAAAAGTCATTTGATAGAATGATGTTTTATATGGCTTTTATGGCTAAATAAGAATTAAAATAGTCATGGTAATTGGTACATGTGTGACATGATTTGTATAGAGAGTATTGTTGTTGGTATTTACACTCAAATACATAAGTTCGCTAGATAGCTCATTCCATATTATTATTTTTTGGTTGGTATTTTGTTCTAAGACTCTTGACAAGATTGTTATGACAAGCATATCTCTAAACTCAACGTCGTGCACTCATGCCACTTGTGAATTCATCGAATAGTAGAGCAATCCGAATATAAGTTGGTTGGCTTTTGAATGCATGCACAATTCCACTGAGATATGTCATCATCTTGACCATTTCTGCTAACAAAACTCTAGCTTCATTTGGCCTTTGACTCGTGAAAATGGAAATTGTTAGCCTTTTTTAATTGGTTTGGTATAGCTTTCTACTCGACTTCGGGCACAAAAGAAAGCATATATAGATTTAGAAGTCGTCTAAGTTATTAGCCTAAAGAAATATGACCTTAGTCCAAACTAAAATAGTGGAGTCGCTCTAGGTTAATCGCTACATGTTTCTTTTTTATTTTTAGCTATATTTTTTCTTTATCAAGCGACACCTACTTGTTTCATAATATTTGGATCTATTTGGCTTAGCGTGCTTCTAGACGTTTACAAATATGTTGCGTTCTAATATAAAACATGATGCAAATCGAAAGTTTTGTTTTGTGACAGAATGGCTATGAAATAAATTGAATACATACCATAAACTAACTTCAAAGTATCAATCTATTGGAGTTTTCATTTTTAAAAGTTTTTTAGATTGAATTTGGAAATTGTTTATTGTTTGTTGCATTACATCAAAATTATATTGAGTTGTCAATCTTGTATGAAAAAACTAGTCTAGACGGATAACATCGAGGATTCAAAACCATCAATCCTAAGACCTAACCAGTTACAAATGTAAAGTATTAATATTGGAAAAAAGACCTAACCTAAGCTAGCCTTAGCTATACTTGGCACCACACGTTTTAAATTTACGAACAATTAATTAGAGCAAAATTTACACCACGGGTTTTTTTGAACTTTACAACTTGCAACCAAAAACCTGATATCAGTATTCATCTAAAAAATTCACTTTAAGAGGAAAATGTAAAAAGTGTATTCTAGGAAACAAGACAATAGGTTTCTTAGGAGTAATATCAAGAATAAAGAAAATGGAAGGGACGGAAATGAACGAAAAGAAAATAAATGAAAAACCGCACGGCAGTAGCTAGTTCTGTTCGCCTCCCCCATTCCCCCAACCAAGCCAGCTCCTGCCAAGGAAACAAAGGGGGAGAGAAAACACACCCCTGAAAAGTGAAAACAAACCAAAAATCCCCAATCCATGAAGCCCACCACTTCCGCCGCCGCCGCCGCCGCCGCGGCGGCGGTCACCACCGATGACCCTTCCCCTTCGCCGTCCGACTCCACGTCGGCAACTTTCACCGTCGACCGCCGCGGGGACGCCTCCGCCTCCTGTCGGTGGACCCTCCCGGACTTCCCCCGCACCCGCGCCCGCACCTTCTACAGCCGCTACTTCGAGGTCGGCGGCTTCGACTGCCGCCTACTCCTCTACCCGCGCGGCGACTCGCAGGCGCTGCCGGGATACCTCTCCCTCTACCTCCAGGTCCTGGACCCCAAAACCCCGGTGTCGTCGTCGTCCTCCACCACGACCACCACCTCCTCCAAATGGGACTGCTTCCTCAGTTACCGCCTCTCCGTCGTCCACCCCACCGATCCCACCAAGTCTCTGGGGCGTGATTCCTGGCACCGATTCTCGTCCAAGAAGCGGTCCCACGGCTGGTGCGACTTCGCGCCATCCTCCTCCTCCGCCTTCCTCTTCCAGCCCCACGATGCGCTCGTCATTGCCGCCGACATATCGGTGCTCTCCGAGACGTCCTCCTTTGCCGATGCTGACGGACGCTTTACCTGGAAGGTACTCAATTTCAGCCTCTTCCGGGAGATGATCCGCACGCAGAAGATCATGAGCCCTGCATTCTTCCCCGCCGCTGCCTCCGCAGGCGGGAGTGACTGTGGTCTCCGGATTAGTATCTACCAGAGCAATGTCTCTGGTGCAGACCATTTATCAGTTTGTCTGGAAAGCAAAGAGCCTGCTGTGCAGGTTGCATCTGGGTCATCAGCATCGGCATTGCCACAAACTAGTGCAGGGAGTGGCGTGCCTGATGGTGATCGTGGATGCTGGTGTCTTTTCCGCATTTCTATCATTAATCAGAGGTCTGGTGGGAGCCATATCCACAAGGACTCATATGGTCGGTTTGGGGCGGACAATGCCAGCCTTGGGTGGGGCGATTACATTAAAATGGATGAGTTTTTGGCTGCTGATAGCGGATATCTGGTTGATGGAGCTGTGGTGTTTAGTGCCTCGGTCCACGTGATAAAAGAGTCAAACTCATTCACTCGTAGCTTGCCAATGGTTCTGGGAATAGGTGGTGCTAGTGGTGGGCGTGCTGGAGCTAGGAAGTCAGATGGACACTTTGGGAAGTTCGTGTGGAGAATTGAGAGCTTCACAAGACTTAAGGAGCTTCTCAAGAAGCGCAAGATCACAGGTCTGTGTATCAAAAGCAGACGGTTTCAAGTTGGGAATCGAGATTGTCGTCTTATTGTTTATCCACGAGGTAAGCACTAGCACATACGTTTCTCTTGATTCATATCAGCTTTGCAAAAGACTTTGTGGATTTTGTTCTGACATACACTAAACAGCTTCTAGAGTGGAATTTGGTAAAAGGCCATAGGCAATTATGCATGTTTACACCTGAATGATTTGCATAAATCTTTTAGATACTTAAATGATTGAAAAAAATGTGAGTCAGGGTTGCTTGTTAAATTGGGACTTGAATTTTAACGGTGCAATCCATACATGCACTTGTAGTTTTGCCATTTGTTTGGAATAATTGGAATTTCACCATAAAAATATGTACTTGTAGTTTGTAGTAGAAACAATAGCTAATATTTAGTGTACCAATCAGACCATCAATGAATACACTGGCAATAACTTCATCCACTCCTTTTGGTAAGGAAATCCATTGATATAAAAGCAACATTATAAATGATCCTTTTTGTTCCACTTCTGTGAATTATACCCTTAGATACCAACAGTTACATTGGCAAGAATCTTGTCATGTCTTTCTAGGAATTCTACTGTAATATTACAGACACTCTTCTTTCATTTTGCACATTTTTTGTCGATTCTCTCCCTTAAGAGTGGCCTGTAACTGTTACCCTCATCTTATCTGTCCTCAAAACCTGGATGCCTGTACTTGTGGATGCCAGACACACCTTTTATCTTAGTGCTGTTGCCTCTTGCAAAACAAGATATTGTGTCCATTTCTCATTTTGGCCATCCTCTATCCATGTTAATAAAGTACTTTATGTGGCATAAAACCAATGGATGTCACTGACAAGTGTCGATCACATTTTCCCTCAGAGCAACAGCCTTAGTCCATAGAGCACCATAGTCAATGTTGTTTTTTTTCCTTCTATTTTACTAAACCCCCTATTTTGTTCAAGATGTAAAACAGTGCCAATTTACGTCTGGAGTTGACCCAAGAGGTTTTTGAAGGATGGATCTGATACAAGAGTTGACTCATGATTACACTACCAATGTAGCAATTTGATCATAAATTCCTCTTTTCAAGCAGAATAATACACTATTGTAGTAGCTGTAGCTGAAATGGCAGATTCACCCGCTAAAGGCAGCAACAAGCCCACAACTTGGATTTCCTGGCGCTCCTTCCCTCGATACCATCACTGTTCGTAGACCTAGTATGTAATTTTTTTTAGGAGTGGTAACTGCTGCCGCTGCATACGCATTTCTACTAAAGCCACCAATTTTTTAGTCCATTCAAAGTTTGAACCTGGTTTCGCTACAAGCAAATTGTGGCCATTCTTTTTAGTGTGATTACTTGTTAACGTTGCATATGTGGGCATTCTTAGATTGTGGTGCTGATTTTTTCAGTTGGTTTTGTTTATGTTGCTTCAACCAGGGCAGTCTCAACCACCATGCCACCTGTCAGTATTTCTGGAAGTGACAGATCCCCGAAATACAACTAGTGAATGGAGCTGCTTTGTGAGCCACCGTCTCTCTGTCATCAACCAGAAAGCGGAGGAGAAGTCAATCATGAAAGAGTCTCAGAATCGTTACTCTAAGTCAGCAAAAGATTGGGGCTGGCGTGAGTTTGTGACATTAACTAGCCTCTTTGATCAGGATGCAGGTTTTCTTGTACAGGATACCGTCGTGTTTTCAGCAGAGGTTCTTATTCTGAAGGAAACAGCGACTATGCAAGAGTTAAGCGATGAAGATTCTGAAATATGCAGTTCAACTTCTGGATGTCAGATTGAAGCTTCACCAAAGCGACCATCATTTACATGGAAAGTGGAAAATTTCTTGTCCTTTAAGGAGATTATGGAGACCAGAAAGATTTTTAGTAAATTTTTTCAGGCTGGGGATTGTGAGCTGCGGATAGGTAAAGTAAATTTTATTTACTTTCATGATTTATACAGCTGTACCAAACCCATACTTTGTGTTTACCTCACCGCAACTTGCAGGTGTATATGAGTCGTTTGATACGATCTGCATATACTTGGAGAGTGACCAGTCATCTGGGTATGATCCTGATAAGAACTTTTGGGTGCACTATAAGATGGCTATAGTTAACCAGAAGAATTCTGCAAAAACTGTGTGCAAGGAATCTTCAATCTGCACGAAAACATGGAACAATTCAGTTCTTCAGTTTATGAAGATTTCAGACATGCTTGATACCGATGCTGGCTTTCTTGTTCGGGACACTGTTATTTTTACTTGTGAAATCATAGACTGTTGCCCATGGTTTGATTTCTCTGATCTTGAGGTGAGATTTTGTTTATTTTTTCTTTGTGTCTTGTCGATTTTCTATTGTTAATACATAGGTGGAGGGAAGTTCAGTGATATCGTTGATAAGTAGGATTTTATTGGTTTGCTACAGCATGGAAAACTGTGCAGATTGCAGTTTAAGAACGCCCAATTTTTTTGGAACATGGAATGAATGAATTGCATTGTTTGATGAGATTCATGTGGGCAGCAGCCATCTATGTTGAAACAGGCATCCCTTGGCCCTTTTTTTTTGCTTGTTGCTACTAAAGGACTAAGCTGGGCCTAGCTATGGCTGATACTTAACATGTCCGGTTGCTTATTGCAACGATGCCTGCATTTATCTGCTACTATTTCACCCAAAGAAATGAGATGTTAATGACCCTTTTTTCGAACAGATCCTATGACTTTAATGGTGTTGCAAGATTAGTTAACTATTGTTGAGTAAATAGACTTTAGTCTTCTGTGCTTTGAAGGATTTTACGGGTGATAGCATGTTATTTGTATGTGAGTTGTAGTTGTGCAGGAGTTATAGTACTTACTCACTGACACTGATAGCAAATTGTTCATGGCACTGATAACCCGATTTACTCATATGGTAGAGAGTGCTCTTTTCTTATTGGGCTCGTAATTTACTTGTCTACCAGGTTTGGGCTTCAGATGATGACCAGGATGAATTGTCGACCGATCCTGATGAGCTTATTGATTCTGAAGATAGCGAAGATATGAGTGGCGATGAAGAAGATATGTTCCGGAATCTCCTCTCAAGAGCTGGATTTTCTCTTTCATATGGAGATAACTATACTCAACCACAGGTTACTTTAAGAGAGAAAATTCTAACAGATGCTAGTGCGATTGCTGGGTTCCTTACTGGCCTGCGTGTTTATCTGGATAACCCAGCAAAAGTTAAGCGTATGCTTCTTCCGACCAAAGTATCCTCCAAGACTGGTGGAAAGAAAGATGCTTCAAAGTGTGATTCAAGCTCCACAAGTCTCATTAGTCTGTTGATGGGGGTTAGTGCCTTGAAGCAGGCTATCATAGATTTGCTTCTAGATATAATGGTTGAGTGCTGCCAACCTTCAGAAGAAAGTGGTTCCTCAGCAAGCTCTAAAGCTTCTCCTGATTCAAATGGGGCTAACTCTCCACCAGAGCATAGTGCCGAAGCTGAACTAACAGAATGTGCATGCAGTAATGTGTGTACGATTTCAGAACCTAATGGTGATCATATCCGAGATAATCCTGCAACACAAGATGCAGATTTGACTACAAATGAGATTATTGTAAATAATCTAGAACATTCCTGTTTTCCTCCGGAAACATCTGCTTCTGATTTGCCAGCAGATGAAGGTCCCGAGCAGACTTCCAGGGTATGATTTGAGCTTTCTTATTTTTAAATCTGTCGTCACATTTCCTTTAATTAATGTATTATCCCACCATTTTTTGCTCAGTTAAAATGGCCAGAGCAATCAGAAGAACTGTTAGGGCTGATTGTTAACTCATTGAGGGCATTGGACAGCGCAGTCCCACATGGATGCCCTGAACCACGAAGGCGGCCCCAGGCTGTCCAGAAGATTGCACTTGTCCTAGAGAAAGCTCCAAAACAGCTCCAGCAAGATTTGATTGCCCTTGTACCTAAGTTGGTGGATGGTTCAGAGCACTCCCTTGCAGCTCGTGCACTCTTAGATCATCTTCAAAAGTCAGATGCAGAGCCTTCACTGAGATTACCAGTAAGTTTGCCTCCTAAGACTACTGCTCTAAATGATACTACCTACTTATCAAAATGTAGGGCATGGTTTGACCTGGGATGGTCACCAAGGCTACACTTCGACCGTTAATACCTCTTATGTCATACTTTTAATGACCATGGAATTGATATCATTTGAAAGTCCTTTCAAGTATAAATCTATTGGTACTAGATTTATATGGTACACTTTACAAAACATTAGAGTTATCCTCACAAACATGCTGTTTCCACTATTTTTGGAATGAGTAGCTGATGTGTACGCATTTGTTCTACTGTATTGAGTTTGACACTTAAATATGATTGAATTGGTGGATAGCTATCAACTATCATGCCTGATTACTTTATATATAAAGAGTAAATTGCATCCACCATACAACAACTTTTAACAATGCACCACTTTGGTCTATCAAGTTGTAAATCGTGCAATCACATGGAAGAAGTTGTTTACTGTGTGCTTGTACGGTCTTAGGTAAGCTAGGTGACCATGTTTTGTATAGCGTGGCTTGGATCAATGAATGTATTCATGGTCCCTTCTCTCCTATCTTCTTTTAATGATTATGCCCCCAACTGCTCTTTATTGAACAAAAAATAAAGAAAGAAAACTCTACACCGCATAAGTTCCCTGTTCTTTGCTGATTTTATTTGCTTCTCTCTCTGTCTTTGCTGTTGTTTGTGGTAATTTTTGTTTCCTGCCCTCTAATTTTTTCTACTGTTGAGGAGTTTGGCATCACACAAAATGCACCAACTAACCTCATTTAGCTAGGTGCTCCAGAGGAATATTTCCATGTCTCTTGTTGCCTTGTAGTGTGCTAGACATGAGCTTGCATGTGCTGTCATTAATCTTGTGTTTACTATTGTTTTTAGAAAATATTTTATTTTTATGGATTTTAATTCAGTTCTATATTATTAGTATTTTTTGAGGATCTATTGTTCTTAATTGTGGGTTTCTTTAGGGCTGTTTGGTTATTCATGCTCACTGATTGCACATTCGTAATTTTTTTTGTTTCATTTGTCCACAGTAGATTGCACGTTTGTTCACAACTTTCATATGTACGTCCAATTAGAGATTCACATTTCCGGTGCTAGCCCAATCAGGTCACGAACTACACCAAGGTGAAATACATTGACTTAGCGTAAGAGCATCTCCAAGAGACTCTTTATGTCTTTCCTAACTTACAGGAATAGAGATTTTGGTGAAAAAACACTCCCAATAACCTCTTCAATTGGATATCCAAATATAGATGTAGAGCGATCCTGATTTCTCACCAGCCAAAGATGTAGAGCGACGATGACTCTAGACTGTGCACAACAATATAGAAAAGCTGTTGGAGAGTATAAAGATATAGAAAACGATTTTTACTTAAATAACTCTCCATATGATGATTTAGAGAGTAGATTTTAGAAAGGCTCTTGGAGATGCTCTAATTAGAACCGTATACACACACAGTAAACAACTTGTTTCACGTGATTGCACAATTTTCAAATTGATGTTCTAAAGTGATACAGCATTACAAGCAGCTGTATGGTGGGTGTAATTTACTCTTATATAAAATACATGTGAACAAATGATACCTGGTCTGATTCTGTTTTTATTTTAATTACGGCAGGTTTTTGGTGCCCTTTCTGAGTTACAATTTGAAAGTGACATCTGGAAACAAGCATCTCCACATGCACTTGAATTATTGTCCGAATCAAACGATGAACCTCTTGTAACTGCCATTACTTATGTTCTTAAGGTGGCTTCACATTGTCAGCATCTTTCGCTACCGGTATATTTTCTAGTCATGTTTCTTTTCTATTTGTTCAGCATCTTCTTGCTTGTCATATTATAGTAACTTCTTTGTTTTTATTTTCCAAAGGTTAGAGCTGTTCGATGTAGATTGAAAGATCTGGGAACTGAAGTTCCACATTCTGTGCTTGACTTTTTGTCTAAAACAATTCAAAGCCAGCCAGATATTGCTGAAGCTATATTGAAGGATATTGATTCTGATTCTGAGCAGGAAAACAATTGTCTATCATCAACATCATCTTGTAGTACTTGTTCTACAGATGGGCTTTCAGCTGAAGGGATGTATTCTTGGCAGGAGCAAGCTGTGCATGGAAGAAATCATCTAACAGATGTTTTTGCATTGATAGAAATGTTATCAATACCTGGATTATTTGTTGAAGTCGCTCAGGTTTTTGAGAGGGCTTTATTGCGAGGTGCCTTTGGTTTACAATTAGTAGCCATGGTGCTGGAAAGAAGACATTCTTCCAGATCAAGTTCAAAGTCTGGGTCTGTTGTGAATGATTCACAGAACAAAGAAGTTCTGTTAGATGGGCAGTTTGAACCTTTGTCTGTCCAAGAAAATGATTTCACTTCAGTCCTTGCACTTGGTGAGGTATTATCTCTATCTACAGAAGCGAAGGTTCAAGACTTTGTGCGGATGCTTTATGCTATCATATTTAAGATCTATTCTGAGGATCATTATAGATATAGAATTCTGAAGGGCCTTGTTGAACGAGCAACAAATACATCAGATAACTGCCGGGCAGTTGACATCGATATGGATGTCTTGGTATTTCTTGTTAAGGAGGAGTATGGTATTGCAAGACCTGTTTTGAACATGTTGCGCGAGGTTGCTGAAGTTGCACAGGCTGACCGTTCAAATCTCTGGCACCAAATATGTGCTACAGAAGATGAAAATATTCGTCTTCGAGAGGACATGGAAATGGAACAAACAAATTTCACCAATGAAAAGACTGCACTAAACCAACGCCTAACTGAATCGGAAGCAACTATCGGCCGTCTAAGGGTATATATTTGTTATGACCCAACTGTTAACCCTGTTGTTCACATTTGTTTGTTAGCCTAACAATCACTGATTTCTCATTTCCTGTAGTCTGAGCTAAAAGCTGAGAGGGATCGTTTTACTCGAGAGAAGAAGACACAGTCCGATCAGATGCTAGAGATTGAGAATCAGTTGGAATGGGTGCGATCGGAGAAAGATGAGCAAATTGCAAAGCTCTCTGCTGAAAAGAAGAATCTCCAAGTTCGTCTTAATGATGCAGAGTCACAACTTTCCATGGTGAAAGCACAGAAACGTGAAGAATTAAAGGTAGAAGTTGTAGCAACCCTAGACAATATTTGTGTGCCAAAATGTGTTTACACTGATCGAAACAAACTGTTCGCCTGTGTTGTTTATTGCACTCAACTGATAGATTGATTATGATATGTTGCAATAAGCTTTTTAATTGCCTTCTTGCCATAGGCATGTCTTACATAGTTGCTCAATACCTTTTTCTTTTGGCTACCATTGCAGTTTGATACTGTAGACATGTGCTGTTTAGTTATTCTTGAGACTTCCTCCGTTTCAAATTTTAAGTCGTTTTGGCTTTTCAAGGTTCATTGCTTTTGCCATGCACCTAGATAGCTTTTCAAGGTTCATTACTTTTTGGCATGCATACATTATGTATATCTAGGTGCATGGCAAAAATAATGAACCTTGAAAGGCCAAAACGACCTACAATTTGGAACGCAGGGGGTATGTCTTTACACCTCGAGCTTGAGCCTCTAATATGCAAAGCTTATACCGTTAGAAGTCGAGATATATGATAAATGTGCACTTTTGTTTTTAAGACATACATCTGTACTTTTTAGTTCGGTTACTTACCATCTGCTTTCTGAGTTGCCAGAAGCAGTGTTGGAAAATCACCCTTAGCTGTCTGATATACAGCGGAACAGGTGCATTTTAGCTCTCCATTTTCGGTTATATAGAGCTATTTTCAATGGAAATTCATTGCCGAGTGTTGTGGAAAATTCATAAAATGAAAGGAAATGCTTGTTCGTTGGTTTTGGGGTGGCATTGTGTGTGTTTGTGGAAAGTTGGTTTTGGAATTTATCATTCCTACGCAAAATTTGTTGCATGTATAGATCTGGTACATAAAGATGCATATCTTGATAATAATTCTCATTGGTCGTCTGTTGCACAAAGATACTCGACGCAACTGTGCCTATATAACCATCAATGAGATTGCGAATAATGTATGTCTTTTTGTAACAAACCTTATGGTGAAGGCGTAACCCATTTGGTAGTAGTTCTACCTTTCGTATGCGAGCTCCTCTACAATATTGGTTTATGTGGAGGACCAATGACAATTTTGTTCAGTATCCATTTATCCTGTTTCCTGCACTAATGTCGATGCATCATTCGTTGTAGCCACTGTTTTTCTACTCCTTTTCAAGTATCCTGAAATGTGTGCCATGAATCTACCTGTATTCATGTTTCGTTCAGTATTTTCTTTGTGATCTTGTAGACCTGTGATGGTTAGTAGTTGTATACTGCTCGACTGCTGAATTTTGTCTCTCTTAAAGAAGAATTGCAATTTTAGAGGAATGGCATTGGTGTCTGATTTATTCTAGAGGTTTCTTGTAGACTCTGTTGGTAAAAGCTAAACATTACAACTGTAGATATTCTATGGGCTTATCATTTACATGAAGCGTTTTTACCTCCTTTCCTATTAGATATTAGTTATCACTAACTTTGGGTAACTGTTTACATTTCAAATGATATCAATAATATTTGAACAACTTATGTGTTATGTGCTGCAGAAAGTGACAAAGGAGAAAAATACATTAGCGGAACGGCTGAAGAATGCTGAAGCTTCAAGGAAAAGGTTTGACGATGAATTGAAACGTTATGCAGCTGAAACACAGACTCGTGAAGAGATTCGAAAATCACTTGAGAATGAAGTGAGAAGGCTGACACAAACGGTTGGGCAAACCGAGGGAGAAAAAAAGGAAAAGGAAGAGCAAGTTAGTCGTTGTGAAGCTTACATTGATGGGATGCAGTCGAAACTGCAAGTTTGCCAGGTTTTCTACCTTTCTAATTTTTTATGTTTCCACAATTGTTTGCTCTATACTTATGTCTATACATTGACTTCTCCAATGGCTTGTTAAAAAATGGTAATTATTTCCATATATTTTGTTGTCACAAAATATTGTAGGCAATGACATGAAATGTTTGGGGGACTTGTCCACCAACTTTTTGGCGTACATGAAATGGTGTTAAGAGCAAGTCCAACAGATCCCCATTCCAATTCCCAATAGCAAGTATTGGGGATGGAG
>JAZFNS010002706.1:5728-20308 GCA_037127165.1 Alloteropsis angusta | reverse complement strand
GGGGGGGGGGGTTTAAACTTTAGCCCTCTTAATTAAACAAATGCCTAATTTCTAAACTACTTGCACATATAATGTCTAATGGGTGGTTAGAACCTAGTAGCCATATTTAGCTCATTTTACACATTCAGGGTCCGTTTGGTAGAGCTTATGATAGCTTCAGCTTCACATTTTTCGCGCAAAACGGATTACGGTAGCGTGAGCTATTACAAAAAATGATGCAAAAATGAACTTAAAGCAGGACAAATCTAGTTTTTTCAGCTTCACTAAAACAGCTTATTCAAATAAGTTGTACCAAACAACCCTTAGTGCTAAACTTTAACCCTCAACATACTTTTATAGCCATCCAAAGGCCCCTTATGTCAAACAGGCATCATCGTCCCTCCCTGTCACCCCTTAATTTCCACTTTTACGATGTAGTTTGAGTTTGATGATGTTTTTTTATTATCTGCAACACCCTTTCATAAAGAAATTGCAACACCTATATAAAATCAGCCAAAAGGCCCATTTTAAACCTAGCGCATAGAAATCGTGAGTGTGTTATAGAGCCCAACATGCCATCAGCATGCCACAAAGGCCCCCCAAAGTTATTGGAAAAAAAACAAAGGCCCCGAGAGTAAAAGCTCATCTATCTGACCTCACAAAAGAAACAGGCCCACCTGGCTCGCATACATATAAGCCAGCGCCCAGTGGGACGAGTAGGGTTTTGGCTTCGGGCACGCTTCTATCCTAGCGCCGCCGCCATCTACGCCGAGCGCCGCTTCCCCGTCAGTCTCTTCGAGAGGATCAACCATGGCGGAGCAGGTGAGTTCCCTCCGTTCGTCCAATTCATGGGCTGTCCTCTAGTTGTATATTTGGATAAAATTCGAGTGTGGCATACAATTAGTCCTCTCGCAGCGTATTTGTGGCCCAATGTGCTAGGGTGTCTTGCTGGTTTGTCTGGTTGACACCTTTTTCAGATCCAGAGATCGTTGCCTCTTATCTAGAACACTGGATGTATCTAGTACTTCAGTTATTGTTTTGCTAAGTGGTACGGTTCGATTCAATTGCTCCATTTAGCACTTATGAGTTATGATTCAATTCTGATGCCTTTAACTAGATATATATCGATATTCGAGCACCCGCGTCTGTGGATCAGTCTAGTTCTGATATCGCACAAGTGGATAGTGTAGTTTTGTAATAACCTGTCACCATTTTATCGAAAGATTACCTTGGATCTCAAGCATTTTTTTCTGGGTTCTGCAGACCGAGAAGGCTTTCCTCAAGCAACCTAAGGTGTTCCTCAGGTAAGAGAAGTGACTGTTGTTCTTTGTGACTTATTCCGTGGTATTGTTTGTGTAACAAACTGCTAATCATGGTTTCATTTTTATAATTGCAGCTCGAAGAAAGCCGCCAAGGGTAATAAGCCTGGCAAGGGGGGCAACAGGTTCTGGAAGAACATTGGCCTCGGTTTCAAGACTCCCAGGGAAGCCATTGATGGTCTGTCCGAGATCTTTATTGTCAAATAGATACTTACTTGGGTGTATTATCTTGCCATTTCAAAACTTATATTAGCTTAATATAACTAATTTACTCATTGATACTTATTGTTCGCTTGTTCAGGACCTGCTGGTTTTATTAGAATAATTTGAAACTAGCAGTCTACAACTGAATCGAACTATGTAAATGTTCCCTGTATCAAGCTCACAATGACTTGCTATGACTTGGGATGTTATATAGCACCTATGGATTGGTTAAGTTGTCAACCTGTGCTACACTTGGGCTGAATTGAAATTGAAAAAACATTAGCCAACAAAATGGAAGTTTTTTGGTGTGTTTATTTGATGATGACTTTCCGAGGAATGCTTGGTTCACTTGCGCCCATTAACATCAAGTCATCAAGATTATGCTAGTATGTATCTAACATTCTAACATGGATGTACATAGGAGAATTGATGACAGTTTGGCTTCTAGTTATTTCTTTGTTCTCATTATGCACTTGCTTCTTTGTATTTCTGGTTTGTTGCGACTTGTGTGGTACGTTAAATTAGATTGTTTGCTACCCAAATGATTCTTACACAAATATTTGAAACCCGATGTTTGTTTGTCTGTTTTGCTGTTGTCATTGCCTTCTACCACGCCATACCCTGTACAGTGCTATGTCATACTCATACCCTGTGCAGTGCAGAAAATATGCTGTCTGTAAAATTTGAGACACATTCTTCATTTGTTTTGTATTTGCAGGAACCTACATTGATAAGAAATGCCCGTTCACTGGCACTGTGTCGATTAGAGGCCGCATCATTGCCGGAACTTGCCACAGTGCAAAAATGAACAGGACTATCATTGTTCGTAGGAACTACCTTCACTTTGTCAAGAAATACCAGAGGCAAGTGAAATTCTTTTTTGGTTTACAAACTTATATCTGATCTGACTGACCAATATATTTGCATTCATCACTAGGTATGAGAAGAGGCACTCTAACATCCCTGCCCACATTTCCCCCTGCTTCCGTGTGAAGGAAGGAGACCATGTGATCATTGGCCAGTGCAGGTAAAAGCAGTTGTGATAGTTTCAAGATCGAACCCAGCTTTCGTTGTGAATCTTTCCATTACAGTATCCAAACATTTGTGGTGTGCGCCAATGTGAGCTGTTACTGTTTTGAACTCTAGACTAATACTTACCATCATGCCATGCAGGCCACTGTCCAAGACTGTGAGGTTCAACGTGCTGAAGGTGATCCCTGCCGGGTCAAAGAGTGGTGCCGTGAAGAAGGCATTCACTGCTGCCTAGATTGAGATATTTCGATGTTACTTTCTGTATTCCTATTCCATCTGTACTAGGATTTTTGACCGAGAAAATATTGTGCGGAATTGAAGTCAAACAGCGCTGAATTCAGTTAGGAAAAGAGTTGAGTGATACTATTTCTGAATGCTTTGTTTCAGTCAGATTATTTTTGTTCCTGAGTGTGATTATGCTATCAGTTCATTTTTTAGTACGGATCCGGCAATTCGTCTCAGACGATTAGTCTAGCCCTTATTTGACTGGATCAATGGATAAGAGTGCATCAACCACTGTCCACTGGTACAGGTCTCAGAGTGGCATCAAACACTGATGCGGTCCTGCTTCTGCCGGTGGAGCTAGTAACCCATATATAGGTTTAGGCTGGTCCTTCGATCTTCATGCATTACAATTTACAAAGAGCATTTACCTTTGCTGTCTTTGACAGATAGTTTATGCAGTAACAGCGAAGGAAAGCGCTTGGTTTGGCGCTGACACAGGTTGCCCAGTCTTCGTATCAACGTGAGGCAGCCGGCAGTTAAATCTCCGGACCTGACGCAACGCAACTCGTGTGCCGTAACATTAACACAGCATCACCCGTTCGTAGATGAGTTGACAGCTTTCATCCGATCCGCTCCTGACCGCATAGTTCAACTGTTCAAGTATGCTACTGCTAAACTGCAACAGCTCTGGTGCATCCAGAACGCCGGAATGTTCGAGATACGTGAACGTACAAGAAACCTTCTTCAGCCAAGATGGATACCAAGCGGGTGTTTAGATGGGGGAAAAGAGGGGAATTCGTGGTTGGTGAATCTAAACACCCTCTGGAATTTAAGAAAGGGAGGGAAGTAGGGAAAAACCACTGTAGCAGCAGGGAAAGTAGGAGAAGTAGATAAAGTAGGGGAAAAACACTGTATCAGAATTTGGGGGAATTCCGAGAAATCACTGTTTTCTCCGGAATTCCCCAATCTAAACACCCCCAAATTGGCCTTGGCCTTGGCCAGGCTCAGGAACGATGACGTGCTTCTTGGTTTCCGGTGCACACCTGAAGTGTGAACTCTGAAGGGAGCCAACAGGTCTGTTCCCTCGATGGACAGGGACATGGCCGGAAAGCTCCAAGCCTCCGACGACCGGAGCAGGTTTCTTCGTTTTCTCATTGCGGTTAGAGTCTCAACCTTGGAGAACAAGCAAGAAGCAAGAATCGCGCAGGGCCGCAGGGGAGTAGTAGTGACACGGATATTCTGGAAAACTCCGGAGTGCTCTAGGGCACAAGTCTAATGTCACCACGAGAAAGTAGTTTCTGGGTTGCTCAGTGGTGATCTTTTTTTGCTTGTGTTCAGATAAATTCTATCTGGTGGTCTTGTTTGATTTCTCTATCAGCAAATTGCAGGAGAAAGAATTACACAGTGGTCAGTTCATACTTTGAAAAGACTTAAAGGCCAAAATATAGTGGATGTCTAAATCCACGAAGTTGGCAAAAAGTTTTACTTTGAAAACGATGTCGGTTCATTTCTTCTTTATATTCACACAGTCTAATGTATACATTTCACTATTTTCACCGATCTAAACATAAAACATAGTCCATCAATACCACTATACCAGATGGCAGTTTGGGTACAGAAATGAGCAGATGCCTGCTGCGTTCACCGTTGTACTCCATGGCATGCTGGCATTCGCTGCGCCGCTGATTCCTCGGCGGAATCAGCCAGACCAACGACGTGCTCGCCGACGAAATGCTCGACCGTCTGTCTGGGGGCACACGAGACACACGGTTACACGGTGGATGGAGAGATACACAGTAAAACAGTTACCTTTGCGTACAAGTCTAATCTCCACTATCCACGTACCCCTGAGCAAGTAGACAAAACACTTGTTCGGCGTTCCAGAGCCATCCACGTCGCTCACCTCGCCCCGGCGCACCTTATCCTCTTGCTCCCCCTCTCGCTCCATCCTCCCAGCAGCAACAACCCTCCTGGGAGATCATATCCCCTTCTATATATCCATCACCAGCTCAACGACGCATCACACCTGCAACAAGAAGCAATCCCACAGATTGTCACAGACGAAAACGCCCATCGGTCGGCAATGGCGGCGGAGGGGATCAACAAGAAGAGCGGCGGCGAGATGACGGTGGTGCGGGGGCTGGATTTGGAGCGTTACATGGGGCGGTGGTACGAGATCGCGTCGTTCCCGACCTTCTTCCAGCCCCGGGACGGCCGGAACACGCGGGCGACGTACGCGCTGCAGGAGGACGGCGCGACGGTGCACGTGCTCAACGAGACGTGGAGCAAGGGCAAGCGCGACTACATCGAGGGGACGGCGTACAAGGCGGACCCGGGCAGCGACGAGGCCAAGCTCAAGGTCAAGTTCTACCTCCCGCCCTTCCTCCCCATCATCCCCGTCGTCGGCAACTACTGGGTGCTCTACGTCGACGACGACTACCAGTACGCGCTCGTCGGCGAGCCCAGCCGCAAGAGCCTCTGGGTAAGTCCATGTCGATTTCAGTTATATATATTGTTGTACGAGAGCATATGGTGCTCAACTGATGCTCATCGATATATCGATCTCTCTGCTGCGTGCGCGGCCGGGCCGGGCGTGCGTGCAGATTCTGAGCAGGAAGACGAGCATCGAGGAGGAGGTGTACAAGGAGCTGGTGGAGCGGGCCAAGGAGGAAGGCTACGACGTGAGCAAGCTGCACAGGACGCCGCAGGACGACCCGCCGCCGGAGAGCGACGCCGCGCCCACCGACTCCAAGGGCGTCTGGTGGATCAAGTCGTTCTTCGGCAAGTGAGGTATCCGCCACCACAAATACTAGTTTGTAGTATCTGCCACCACAAATCTGTGCCGCGCGCGGCGAATAAAACTGAGTTGCTGTATGTTCGTGCATGTGATTGGATGATCGAATCGATGGAGTTAAGATGTGGTGCATGTTTCTGTGTTTGAGGTGATACTTGTAGTGCTGTGAAGAATGAAGATTGTGTGAAGCAAATTATTACTAGTTTATTACTCCCTTCTTTTTAAATTATAAATCATTTTAAAAAAATTTAGAGTCAAACTATTTTAAGTTTGACCAAAATTATAGAGATGAGATGACCACGAAAATTTATTGCATCAAACAAATTTATTATGAAAATACATGTTATCAAAAATCTAATGATATTTATTTCGTATGCTAAATGTTTGTACTTAAGTATAAAAACTTGGTCAAATTTGAAATTGGTTTGACTTTCCAACAATCTTATAATGACTTATAATTTGGAACAGAGTAATTAGTGCTATTGTGCTTGGTTCAGGAGGCTGTTGGATGATAACTTTGACTCTAATAACTGTCGAAACTTGAAGGAAACGAGTCAAAGATAGTAAAGTTTGTGAAAGGCACCTGGGCAGAACCTACCTACGATGCATTTCATTTGTTGAGGTGGATTTTCTAATCAAAATGATTCACTGTTAGGCAGTCCAAGAACTTGAAAAAACGGGAACGGGAGGAAATCCCGCGTCGCTCCCCCTAGGACGACTCGGGTGGACCTTCTATTGCCTCTGCCGCCGCCACCCTCTTCTCCCGTGGGCGACTCAGGAGGACCTCCGAGCGCCTTGCGCCGTCGCTCCCCACCTCGTCGTCGCCCGAACGGCCGCTGGAATTCCGGGTAGCCACAGGGAAGGTGACAGCAGGGCAGCCTCTGCACTCTGCAGCCTAGATCTCTTTTTCCTCTCCTTCCCCCATCCGAGCAAACCCTAGATACGCCGCCACCTCTGTTAGGTTTAGTCCCACATTGGAAGTCGATGGTGGGGGAGCACAACATATAAGGAAGGGAAACCCTCTCTTATCAAACTAGTCTTTTGGGTTGAGATATGTTGGTTGTTGTGGGTTTCAATGGACCTGGGCTTGATGGGGCACTAGCCCATGAGGATATCGGGTTGGGCCGATTTCGCTGCGCAATCTAACAAACCTCCAGCTTCGCATTCCGAGCGCAGTAAAGTGCGAAGCATCGCGCACTTCTTCTTGGAGGCGTTGCCGTTTCATGCATGCAAGTCGTTAGGAGTTGAAGACCAAATTAAGCCATGTGTGTAACAGTTTAAATTATGTTTATAGCTAAAATAAGTTGAAACTATCCGTCAAACGATATGTTTTTTTCACAACTTTTTATGACCACGCTTTTCCTCACAGTTCCCATTTGTACTAAAACATAACATAGAAACTACCCGATGCTCATATAAGCGTTTTCCAAGTTTTGTTCAGCTTATCTGAATATTGCTTACAGGCCCAAAGTTCAGTGTGTCGATCCTTCAATACGGAGTAATTAAGCAGATGGCATTGCTAGTAAGTGCATGTCCAGCTGTCCTCTTTGCTTTGTCCTGGAAATTGCCGTTGCAGGGGCAGTCTGAGCCTAACTATGCTCATTCTACACAAAATCGATCAGCTATGGCAAACTAAAAGATTACAGCTTAATGTGCTTATATATTCATCTGAAGAAGAGGCGAATATTGTTTGATGTAAAAAGCTCCCTCTGGAGCGCTGAAATTATGCCCAAAAGTCCTATATCAATTTGTACCATATCCTATGAATTTCTTAGCGGATTGTTGCATTTCAAACAGGAAAGTACTCGGCCCAACTAGAACGCTATATCTAACCAGACCTACTGGGCTTCTACGGGCCACATCTAAGCAGCAACTTGTCAATGAACCACCAGCCCTGTCCTCGATAAGTTCTCCATTTCGTGAAATTCAATGGATGTACTCTTAGAGTCTTAGGCGGACGGGATCGGGGAAATCGACCACCAGATAATGGGCCGCGTGCTTCTTCCATTTTTCTCAGCACATCCGCTTTCTTATTAATTCTGTCATCTCCTTGCTCGCTCCCTGTGAGTAAGTGGTGGCCGTTTCCCTCAAAAGAAGAAAAGGTAAGTGGTAACGACCACTTTACACCTACGCTGCCTGGCTTGCCACTGGAGAGGGTATGCCTGTAGCCAAACCTATTCTTGTTCATAAGGGCAAGGGCAGTGTATACTACCAACCTCGGTAGTAAGGTGGGGTCAGCAGTCAGTAGGCAGCAATGGCTCCTGTAGACATACAAATAAAAAAACTTGTGCATGTGAGCTGCTGCTCCTCTGCGCGGGCAGCATGCGAACAATTGATGCATCAAGGACAGAGAGAGACAGAGAGGGAAGAGGATTGAAAATTTTTTATTGCTTCCTAATAGTGCTACTACCGGTAGCAGTTACTACCCACTTTATTTATCCCCTCACAATGTATCTTGTTGGTAGTAAGCTCTTACTACCCTCTCTTATTCTCCCACTGCGGACGCCCTAAGAAAGTCCATATCCCCGGTGAAATCCAGGGGCAGGGAGAGCTCTGGCTACTGTGCTGCGCGGTTGGGCCTGACGTTGGTGGCTTCTGCGTCCGCGGCCCATTTCGCGTGGTGCCAGCCCGTGTCCCATGAAGAAATCGCCTGGTGAGCCTTGGGCCACGGCCCACCATGCGGCTGCACCGCCTGCGGTGTCTAGGTCACGTTTCCTTGAGCCGACGACGCCGTCTTTCCCATTTGCGTTGTTTCCTTCTTCATTCTCGGGGGCATGGACGCCTCCGCTCCCTCCCTGCACCGCACGCCTCTGCTGCAGCGGCCTCCCCTCCTGCCGTTTGGGGCTGTCGTCTGCGGCCGCGGCCTATGCGCCCTTCCCGGTGGTCCTGTGGCCACGCTGGCGGTGGGCTGCCACACGCGCCGCCGTTTTGGGACCGTTGTCCCTTGGTCTGTGGGTTGCCCTTCTTCTTCTTGTTCGTTGTGGGCGTTCCTTGGATCTTGAGTCGCCGTGCGGTTTAGGGTTTAGGGTTTAGGGTTTAGGGTTTAGGGATCTTGAGTCGCCGTGCGTGGATTTGAGGTAAGATTGTTGTGCCTCCGACTATCCTGGGTGCGCTGCTCTTTGGGGATTTCGAGCGTTTCTTGGATGTGCAAGCGCCTTCAGCCGCACATTCCCTTCCATCGAGGTTCCGTCGCCTGGACTGCTTTGGGGAGCCATCTTGGCGGCCTGAGCGGTTTGCTCTATTGGATCTTCACCGCCCAGTTACACAGCTGGGTTCGCCGTGTCCTTCCTGTTTGGGGATATGTACAGGTCAGTCTCCTTTGCGTTGGTATCTTCGTTATTTCGGATCCAATTTTGTGTTGCTGCCATGCTTTAGCGTAGGTTTAGTTGTCTTTGTGTCTGTTCCTGGGTAGTGTCGCCTCACGGATAGTGACGCGAGGTTTTGCTTGTATCCAAATCCAAATATATATTACTCAATCCTCATCCTTCTCATTTTTACTTATATCCGGTGGATAATTAATTTTATGCTAGATAATATATATCTCTAGTGGATAAATAGTTTTCTTGCGATACCCTTTCCATTTCTAATAGAGGATTAATACACACACCCTCCGCATTTAAGGTAGGTGTGGATTTGTGTATGAGTGTTGGAGATCCAGCAACAATCCGACCACTACCGCTCCATGGGCTTCTTCTTTTGTAGTTCCGCGAGGCGTCTAGTAGTAAAATCAGCCAGCCCTCCTTAGTTGCTTCGTGCCTCTCCTACCTTAAGTAACCATCCATCTAAGTATGGGGTGGACATTTTCTCACACTTTCTATTAGTGTTATATGACAACTATCGCCGTCTATGGAGGAGAAGACGGGGAGGGTCGAAAACTTTGAACAATCCATTTCCATGTTTGGAAAAAAACTACTTTTAAGATTAAAATGACATTTATATAGATAGTACATTCTCTTCTTGTTTGGGACGGTTTTAAGGTTTGGGACCATTTTCTTTTTTTATGAAACGATTTCTCTAGGAATATAACAATTATATTTTATTTGGTACAATTTATATACGAGAGTGTATCTTCCTCTACTTCCTCACTCACTCTTGTGCAGGAGGTGCGAGAGTGATTGGAAGAAGGTACATAGTGCTTTGGGTATAGACATATATAGTTAGTCAGTGTGATGGTTTTATGGGATAGGGTCACTTCTTGGCTTGTATTGTGAACTAACGATAGGTTGTGACTAAAAGAAGTGTAGTGGTCCATGCAGTCTATTGGAGTCCTTGCTTGATCTAAGCATAACTTAGTTGGTACCTGATCACCCAGCTTCGAGTCTCCAACTTGGCACGGGTGTCATGTTTTTCCTGAATTTATTCCAAGATTTAACCGGCGTCATTCTTTCAGTGGTAGGCGACGTACCCGTCGATAGCGAGGTGCATGTGATGACTTCATCAATCTCAAGATCGGAGAGCAGATCCAGTCTATCATCTCATAGGCAGGGTCCGCGTACGTGTATTCATAAGGGGTGAATGTGCGCGTGTGCGTGAGTGCCTACGCCTGTACTGTTTCTTCGAAAAAAATTTGAAGTCACATATGACATGTATAGGATCTTAACATGTTCGATTTTGAATAAAAGAACACCTATAGATTATATAGCATAAGGAAATTAAGACGACCAGCTGTTGGATGCGTAAAAGAAACTTTAACATGTAGAAGAAATAAATTGATTGAAAATAAGAAACTTAACAGCAACACCTTGTTGATAACAAATGTTGTCATTTACACATATGGTTTGCTATATGATTTTGTGTCAGACAATTACGGGGCTAGACCTAGCACTTAACATATAGAGGAGACATTGAGAAAAGTTGAGCACGAAGGATTGCTATATGATTTTTATGTGAGTGATGCAAATAGATTGGATTTACTTTTCCACTCGAGAAACACATAAGAGTGAATTGTGATATGCAAAAGGGGAGACATGTTAAGTTGTGCCTTTTACAACCAAAGGCAATGCAACAAAACAATAATGTATCTTATCACGAGATGTTTGAAATACACTCGGTATCTCCTTATGCATAGATTCGATAAATTCAATGATAACACTGAATAATCTAGATGATATACACACTTATGCATATCCCTTCATTATAAAAGACATCTTTAGCAGTGGCTGAACTTAGAAGAAGATGAAGAGGAGGTCACAGAGTTCAGGAGAGGTCATCAGAAAGTAAAATATAGCTAATTATTGTAACTTCAATGGAGATTACACAAATCTATGGGGCATGGCCTACTCTAGCCACACTGAAGCTCCGCCCCTGATCTCTAGTCACCATACATTCACACAATACGACACTGTATACTTTGTCAGTTTACGCTAGATTACGTCTGATTCCATTAATGTATTGGCAGTTTGCGCTTCTGCTTATATACACACCAATACACTCCTTGGTTGGACGGAGCCCCCCACCCTGATATATAGTATCTGACCAGGTAAACAAATTTCCTTTCTTTAATTAATTCTTACCACTCCTATTTTCAAGATATGCGTGCGCGGGGTAGGTACGTGTACGTAGATCTAGCTTAGGGGGTGTTTAGATTGGGGGAAAAGAGGGGAATTCGTGGTTGGTGAATCTAAACACCTCCNAATTTACTGTAGAGAAAGAGAGGGAATACACTGTAGCAGTAGGGAAAGTAGGGGAAAGTAGGAGAGAGTAGGGGAAAAAACCACTGTAGCAGCAGGAAAAGTAGGGGAAAAACACTATAACAGTAGAGAAAATAGATGAAAAACACTGTAGCGGAATTTGGAGGAATTCCGAAAAATCATTGTTTTCCCCGGAATTCCCCGATCTAAACACCCCCTTAGCCAAAATTTCGGAACCGAACTACCGTTCGGCCGCGCGCGCCGTGGCAGCCGTCGCCAGCCCACCCGCCCCCATGCGAGCAACGGCCCAGATCGCGCGGGTTGAGGTGGCGCCCACCTGGCGGTGGCCAAGCCGAGCCCCAGCAGCAGCCAGCAGGCCGCGACGCGGACGCCAGCCCGCCCAGGTGAACGGGATTCCATGGCTGTCCAACGCGTCCGTCCGTTGGGGCCGCGGCGTATGCAATTTTGGCAGGCCGCGCGGAATCGCCCGCTCCCTGGCTCTCCCAATAAAATCGCCCGCCGATTCTTCCAAACCCCGCCTCACCTCAGCCAGCCAGAGCCAGGACCAGGAGCCATAAGACACACACCAGGCGAGGCCGAGCCCTAGCCCCGCACCGAAATCTCTCGCGTTCGCGTCGCGTCTCGCGGAAGGGGGGAGGAGAGGGACGGGTGGGGGAGTGGGAAGGGAATACAAAGCTGCCGCGGAATCCCTCGTCAGCCACCACCGCCACCACTCCACAGCTAAACCCCTCCTCTCTCCTCGCCCGCCGGCGGCGCGGCGAGCGCCGGCAGCTCTCCCACTCGCGCCGCGGGGGGAAACCCTAGCGCCGGCAGATCTCGCGCGGGGCGCTCTGGATCCGGGCGCCTACCCGCCCGATTCGGCCGCGGGAATGGCGGATGACGGGGCTCAGGACCCCGAGCAGGAGCTGCGGCAGCAGCAGGACCGGCTCAGGGAGGTCGGGGAGCGCCTGCTGGCGCCGCCCGACGAAGCGGAGGACCTGCTCCAGCTCCTCAAAGTGAACCCCCGCTCCTCGCCCGCCGCTTGTTATCATTATATCTTGTTTGATTACTCTGTGCATATGTTAGGTCTGCGCTTCCATGGCATGTCGTGTTCGCGCGAGTGTTCTCGGCTCGGTTGTATCGCTCTTACCGTTTCGCGACAATTGATTGGATTGCCAACGAGACGCTAGTCGGGCTGGTGATTGGCTCTAGGGTTCGTGTAGTTTTAGATGCTCTGAGTTCCTGAATTTCCTGCTCTGGCGGAAACGGGAGAATTTTCAATTTTATGTATAGTGTTTTCCGTCAGTTTTCTTTAGTCTGTTTTCGTGCTGGATTGTTCTAATATAGAGTTACCCTGTCCTGGTTTTCTTTGAACGATTCTACCATTTTAGCAATCAATTGAATGTCAGGACCTTGGAGCTATCAATCCGCCTTTCTATCTTGACTTGCTACTTGATTCAATCTGTTAGGGATTCACTTATTTGATATGTTGATTTGATTTTGTATTTTCTATTTGGCTATTTGGTATGAGCGAAAGACTGGAGGTAGCAGTTATTGGTGAGTATTTATGGGATTGAGGTTGAGGTGTGTTGATTAGAGTTTAACACTGGCCTATTTTATTCTCTACTGCTCAATTTTTTCCCTTACAGAAAGAGTGAGCGCTTTTGGTGCTCTGATGTTTTTTTTCTCTATTCTGAATATAGTCTCTAGGGATGATTTGCCATAGTTTAACTTTGGGAATACAAATGTTAAAGAGTCTGATCATGCCAGGCTTGCTTCTCAAATTGTATGAAGACATTAAGTTGTTTCATTGTTTGTTCATGCAGGAAGTTGAGGAGGGTTTACTCAAAGTAGAGCAGTCACCTCCTGAAAGCACATCGGATGCCATTCGACCAGCAACTGAAGCACTGGTCAAGAAAGAGCTAGTGTGCCATACTGACCCAAATGTCAGGCTTGCTGTGGCATCATGTATCTCTGAGATCACAAGAATCACAGCACCTGATGCTCCATATGATGATGAAGCAATGAGGGTATAGTTTCTCCTGAATAAAATGATTTCTGTTGTACTGTGTGTATTCACATTTTACTTTGTTTCAGGATGTGTTCTCTTTGATTGTGGGCGCCTTCCAGCATCTGGATGACATAGATAGCCCCTTCTTTGGAAGGAGAGCTTCGATTCTTGATACGGTGGCAAAAGTCCGGTCCTGTGTGGTGATGCTAGATCTTGAATGCGATGATTTGATAAACGATATGTTTCATCACTTCTTGAGGACTGTTTCGTAAGATATCTCTTTATTTGTCTTGGCTTCATCTATTTATTTTCTTTGCGAATTCCTTGATGTGCTAAAATGTGTTTTGCTAAGCTATTTCCTGGATGCACGCCCAAGTGTGTATAAATTTGTCTAGCATAGTCTGTACCTGTTCTATAGAAGAAATGATACCACTTTGTTAATGTACTTTTGATTTGTAATTTGATTTTATCCTTAGATACTTCAGCATTATGTCTGTAGTTTTGTGTGCATAGAAACATCTATTATTAAGGGAGGTATGCATGTAATATTCTTTGATTAGTTGGTCAGGCTTAATGGTTTCAGAAGTATGTGTTTTATACAAGTTTTGAACTTTTCTGTATCTTATTTCAGTTCAAGACATTCAGATGCTGTCATATCCTGCATGGAAACAATAATGAGATTGGTAATTGAGGAGAGTGAGGATGTCCAACCACAGATTGCATCATGCTTACTCCAAAATGTTAGAAAAGAGGAAAAGGTATATCTGCCTATACTTTCCTCACATCTGCAACATAGATCGACACTCGTAGCATGAGGAAAGGGTTCACATGGTCTAATCATTTTGATTTTATTTCCAGGAATCTTCTTCACCTTCTTTTGAACTTGCTGAAAAGGTTATAAGCTTGTGCCGTGAAAAACTAAAGCCAGTCTTTCTGCAATCACTAAAAGGCACTTCCTTGAGCGAATACAGCCAAATTGTTGCGTTAGTTTGTGAAGATGGTTCAGATGACAAGGTAGATAACACTGCAGATCCTACTGGGAAGGACACGGTTAGTTAAATTACAAGCTTGCAATGACTAATACTGGAAGATGTTTGCATTGTTGTTTGCTTAAAAACTTGTTTCTTACAGGTGATAGGATAGGCGATCTTGTTTCTTTTTCTTCATTGTTTGGTTAGAGGTGGTATTATGCGTAAATATTCACTTTGCTAGATTAAAATGGATGGTTCTGGAGATGAAATTGTGATTGATTTTTATCCTGTAGAATGCAATTAACTGCTTTCATGTCTTTTAGCTGATTCATGTCTTTACTTTTGATGTCTTAATAGGCAGATGATGGCAAACTCTCTGAAAGGACTATTTCTGATGAATTACCACAGGTATGCT
>JAZFNS010036475.1:630-12328 GCA_037127165.1 Alloteropsis angusta | reverse complement strand
ATTAAATAGGATCATTAGATCCGTCTTGCGACGTACATTCCATTCATATAATGGATTAATTGTTTCGACTACATTTAATGCTTTATACATGTAAGATTCTCTTGATGTGATGGGTGGGGAATTCCCCCTTCCAATCTAAACACCCCCTTTTTCCTGCATTGCATGGATCCCCACACCCCCTCTCTCTCCCTCCCAGGCTTTGGAGTTTGGACTCTGTGCGCAATGTGATGTTGTGATTTGATCCCCTCACTTTTGTTCCCCCATTCCCCTACCCTTTTCTTTTTCTGTTTATTTTTATCATCACCTGCTGCAGCTAGTTCCTGACTTTGCTGCCGCCGTTCACCTGTGTCCTCTTTTGATCCAAAGATAAAATCAACCCAGCTTGGTACTAGTAGGCGATAGTTTATTCTCCCGTTCTCTTTTTCGATATGCGAAGATGCGATCTTCGGAAGCTGGAAAGATATTCTTTGGTTTGATTTAACCTGAGCTTTATACTCCCTCTTGAGAGAATGTTTCCTCTGGTCTGGTCCATCACAAGCAAAATGAAAAAGAAAGGATGTTTCTGGCAATCTGGCCACGCAAAGAATAAGAGAGGACACGTCGTCTGGTCCAGTGCATGGGCTGGCTCGGGGGCCCTCCTAGGCCCAGGCTGGGCCTCATTGGTCATTGCAGTTCGCCGCCTCCTCCTCCCCACGACACGACCAAGCCAAGCAGCCTCTTGCATCACTGGGACTCGAGTATCCATCCTTCTTTAGCTCCCCTGCGTGGTACTTTTGCCTTTGCTGTGCTTTAAGGCAAGGTACAAATGTGTCTGCACACAGCACGCATCAACACATGCACACAGTCACACAGATGAATCCCCCTCTAGTTGCTATTATGGCCAGCACCCAACTGCTTTGTTCCTTGCTTCAGACAAAAGATGTTCCGGGTTAGGAGTGTGTGCTTTTTATTTGTGCTCTCTCTCGCTAGCCGTCGTCTGCTAGTAATTAACCTAAGGTCTCAAGTGCATTTGTTTTGTGCGTTGCTAAGCTTAGGTCCTAATCAGGGCGGCATCTGCCATCAACCATACGTTGTTATCATTGGCACTTTACTTAAAGACTGAATTCTCGCCTACGCTTGGTTGTCTGTCGAGCTCAAGGCCACGCTTTCATACGCTCTTCTTTGGAAAGAACCGCGCGCGCACGGCATACCCAATACAACAAAAGCGACTACTGTTTCCGCTGCAAGAATGGTCACTGAACGCTAACTGTCAAATATTTCTCAAAACCGTACTAGTGTAGTACAGAAAATTAGGTGGCTGGCATTGGCAATACGGAACCATTGTTGGACTGCTGAACGTCTGAAAAAGAGAGGAATGCCGCACCTTGAACTCTGCCCCTTCTCTTATCAAGATGAAGAAACAGTCCAACACATACTGACTTCTTATGTATTTGCAATACAGTTTTGGTGCGCCATTCTATAGCCACTAAATTTGACACGATTAACACACACAAGAACTGTCACCTTTTGCTGATTGGTGGAAAAGAGCTGAGAAAAGGGTGCAGAAACAGCACAAGAAGGGGTTCAATTCCTTGTTCATTCTTGGAGCCTGGACTCTGTGAAAACATAGAAATGCTTGCGTTTTTTATGGTGTGGCTCCAAATCTGCAGACGGCAATTCAAGCCTTTAAAGAGAGGCACATAGCTGGAAGCTTGCTGGGGCTAAGGGGCTTGCTGCCCTGTGTCCCGGGTTGGGAGGGTCTCTATTTTAGACCAGTTTTCGTGGTGGTCAGTTCTTAGTGTCTATTAGTCCTTCTATGTGTTTCCTGCATTCCTCATTCTCGTCCAAAATGATGAATATTTCATTGTAATTAACCTAGCCGTCGTCTGCTAGTAATGAACCTATAGTCTCAAGTGCATTAGTTTGTGGTTTGCTAAGCTTAGGTCCTAATCAGGGCTGCATCTGCCATCAACCATACGTTGTTATCATTGGCACTTTACTTAAAAGACTGAATTCTTGCCTACGCTTGGTTGTCTGTCGAGCTCAAGGCCGCGCTTTCATACGCTCTTCTTTGGAAAGAACCGCGCGCACACGGCATACTTATACTACAACAAAAGCCACTATTGCTGCTACAGGAATTGTCACTGAACGCTAACTGTCAAATATCTCTCAAAACCGTACTAGTGTAGTACTGAAAATTAGGAAAACAATGTGCTGATTCAGGCGAAAGTATAATGTGCTGCCGTGCCGTATCATGATTCTGCACCGTAGTGGTGGTCATCTGACGAAGAATTTCGGAAATGTGCTTTCAGCTCAAGGACATGGTGCTCAAGTTCTCCGGCTCCGGCAGGCAGTACAAGGCGGCGGGGAGCCCGTCGTTCAGGGGCAACCGCCGCAACAGCCGCCTCGCCGCGTACCCGGGCGTCATTGACGACTCGGGCTTCGCGTCGGACGGGGCCGCCGAGGGATACGGTTACATGAGGACGGCGACGGGCGCGAGGTCCGTGCCGCCGCCGCCGTGGGAGGCGGCCAAGGTCGTCCGCGGCTTCCTGCAGCACGTGAGGAGCCCGAGCACGAGCTGGATACCGAGCATCGGGGAGGATGACGAGGAGGAGGATGACGACGAGGAGGTGGTTGTGCTGGAGGAGGACCGCGTGCCGCGGGAGTGGACGGCGCAGGTGGAGCCCGGCGTGCAGATCACCTTCGTCTCCATCCCCGGCGGCGCCGGCAACGACCTCAAGCGCATCCGCTTCAGGTTCGCTTACCGCTTCTTGGTGCACTGATGAACTGTGTTGATCAGGGGCATGCATGATCAACTAACCGAGCATTGAACGCTGTGTGCAGCCGCGAGATGTTCAACAAGTGGGAGGCGCAGCGGTGGTGGGGGGAGAACTACGACCGCGTGGTGGAGCTCTACAACGTGCAGACGTTCAGCCGGCAGCAGGGCTTCTCCACGCCGACGTCCTCCGTCGACGACGCCTCGCAGGTCCGTCGTCTGTGTGCAACATTCTGCACGTAGTATACGTCTTCTGTTTTGCGTCGCCGATCGATCAGATCATTGTCTGAAAACTGTGGCTTACGTTCATGCAGAGGGATTCATCGTTCTACTCCCGCGCCGGCTCGACGAGGGAAAGCCCGGTGATCCTGCCGCCGCGGCCGCCGCCGCCGGCCGTCGGCAGGGAGCAGCCGATCGCCCGCGCCACGTCGTGCAGGGCGATGGCGGCGGCGGCGGCGCCCTCCACGGCCCGAGCCGCCGCGTGCAACCCGTCGTCCACGGCCGTGCCGGACCCGTCGGACCACGTGTGGGCGCACCACTTCAACCTGCTCAACTCCGCGCCGGCGCCGGCGCCCGCGCCTGCCCACCCGCACTTCGACCCGTCGCGCGCCACCACGTCGTCCCTGGACGAGGCGTCCGTGTCCGTGAGCAACGCCAGCGACCTGGAGGCCTCGGAGTGGGTGGAGCAGGACGAGCCCGGCGTGTGCATCACCATCCGCGAGTTCGGCGACGGCACCCGCGAGCTCCGCCGCGTCCGCTTCAGGCAAGCCAACTACTCTAGCTCCTCGATCCGCCACTGCAAAAACCATCGACATCTAGCCATGCCAATGAGTTCTTGTGCTCTTCTTGTTGCAGCCGAGAGAGGTTCGGCGAGGAGAGGGCCAAGGTGTGGTGGGAGCAGAACAGGGACCGAATACACGCGCAGTACCTGTGACTCAGGAGCGATCTTAACCGATGTGATGGACGCCACCATGTCTTGGTCAACGTTAGAGTAGGGTTCGGTGTCTGATACTACTGCGGCTAGTATCCGTTAGCGTTAGTTTTTACAGGGTGAAGAGAGATGAGAGAGGTTCTGGCGATGGAGAGCTCGTGTACAACATGTTTACAACTACTGATCAGGGTTTGTGTGCTGATGGCCAATGTATTTTTTCTTTTCGTTTGATGTACTGATATTGTGTTGTGTTAATCTCTTCAGATTATCTGTGCCCACATTTTCTCTCAATGCGGACACAGATCATCCACAAGAGATCATTCGAGCAGTTAAAAGCTTTCAGTCCTTGCATGCCTACATTTCAACATGTTGAATCTGCTGCAGAAACATATCATTTAGCAATGACGGCAAAGAAACACGTCGACACTCACAGAAATTCCAGAGTTTTTGGCAAGGTCACGTTGACTTCTTTGCCAAAATAAAGTACGGCAAAAATGATACTGTACTGAGTGCTCACCAAAAACTTGTGTACTGTACATTCAAACCAAATGTCCTCCCCTTGTAGGGCTCAAGGACTTACAGGCTGTTAATGTTCATATAAACAAGCAGTTTGTGACGGGATTGGCTCAATAAACATCGCATGACAAACCAAATGAAATTAATAGCACAATCATGCTTATTAAAACATGGGGGCAAGCTTGAGGCAGTCAAAAGGCAGATCAACGGCCCAGAAGAAGGTAAGATCAGCAGATTCGAGCACTCTACAGCGGAATTTGCAACCAACCAATCTGCTGTGTTATCCTCTGGGCACACTGGTTTTGCAGTGTACACTCAATACCTCTCCTGCAGCTGACCAATTTTTCGCTCTACATGTTCTCATTTAGCTGACCAATTTCCGTGTCAGCCTCTTTGCTGGAGGGATATCATCAGACTTCCCAAGGAAGTCCGACTTGCCAAGCCCGGCCTTCAACATAGGGACAGCAGGCTTCAAAGTGCTTCGTGTTCTGGATGTCACAGACATATGGGATAGCTTTTCTGTAATTGACGAGACCTTTTGTATTGTTCCCCGGCCAGTTTCAGGCAAACTGCGTGAATGCCTAAGTACAGGGTTCCCTGCAATTCCAAGAAAATAAAAGGATATTTGAAACAATCAAAACCCAAATGCCATGCAAGGAATTATGGCTAAGGCAACTCTTTATAGGAGACTTGCCTGGGCTATTCCGAGCCGGTACCCGATTTGTAGTTAATTTATTGCTGCTCTCAGTTGGTCTCGTGCTCTTCTGTGGTGCCTGACGATCCATGTGAAGTTTTCTTTGTACGCCTGTAAGGTCAGTAACGAAAGACAATTAAAATACACTCTGCAAGGCTGTAACACTGGCATTCTCCACTCAGTTAAAAAAAAAGACAAGAAACATTACCAGTCTTAGATAAACTTGTTAATTTTGTGGATGCATTGCTATGAGATTTCATTGTAGATAGAGTTCCAGTTGAGTATCTTCGAGCAAAATTGTTCTCTGAAACTCCTTTTGCTCCAACTAAAACAAATGAACCAAACACAGGTAAAACAAGAGTATCCTATATGAATTAACTATAAAGAAAGATACAAGTGTGTTAACTAACCACATGGAGGCGTTTTAGGAAGCACTTTCGGCCGGACAGGAGGTGGAACATATGTACAGCCCTAAAAGTTGGCAACCCGAAAACTGATTATACTGCTGAGGAGACTAGAACAGCACCTTGTCAATGGAAATGGTGTAGAAAAAGCATTATTACCTGAAAGAAGGTATGCTGGAGGACTTCTGTGGCCTTTGGTCTTTTGCAAGGGTCCCATGAGCACAGCGACTGTACGATGTGAGCAATAGAATAAAAATAATGCAATAATTGAATGATATGCGATCAAAGATAATATAAATGCAGAACTCACTGATATGAGGTCGATTGCCTCACTACTAACTGATGTCATCACCTCCGACAGTTGATTGCCTTTGATCTGCACAGTTAGAATACACATTCAGCCTTACATTAAAAATGAAGCTATCATTCAACTCTATATTCACAATGTGGGGTTGGGGGGGGGGGGCACATAGTGCAATCGATCCTCTGGGGTTAACTAGCAATCACAAAAGAGAAAAATATGCACAGCGTAGCACTTCTAGTATCTCAGGGCATCTTGGTAACAGTAAAATGGCAACAGAAAAAACATGGAACTGTAGCAGAATGGACAAGGATTCAAGAAAACTTAGCATGGAATAACAGATTCTAACAATATACGCTGATTCAAATGATATGTACAATGTATTTTTCATTGTTTTGGACAGTGACAGACTCTTACACAGAATATTGATCAACAACCCCGTGTAAATAAATTCTAAACCTAACAAAATTATTTTTTCAAAAAAAATTCTTTTTGAAACCATATTTTTATTATTTAGATCCATATATATCGACTGCATCATGCTAGGTGGGCATGTTTTTGACTCGAGGCAGTATGAAAGAGGAAAGAAACTAATGAATATTGACCTGTGGGAATTGATACTTCATGGCTTCTGCAAGAGACAATCCTTGGGGCCAAGATTGCTCATCTGGGCTACCGATAACATTGCATATCTTGTGAATCTCATCCGCTTCACTGAATAGAGAAATAAGAAGGGGTAAGAGAAAACAACCATGAAGAGAAAAGACAACAAACAGATATTCTTAATTATTCTAATTGAAACGAGGGGTCTGCAAACCATCATCTAGAGAGATAATAAAACAAAAAGAAACTAACTTTTGCAATCAAATCAACACATTCAAGGCTGGACTGTAAAATTGAGACAGGTCAACAAAAATCCTCTAGTGTGTATTCAATAATTGAGGTGCCAACCAATGAGAAAGCAGCAGATAAAATGGGCAAAAAGATTTGAAAGTGACATGTTTAGCAGCATACATAGTCAACCATTACCTGGTGCCAGGGAAAAGAGGATGGAGTGTCAACAGCTCAGCCATTATGGCACCCATTGCCCACATATCTGAGTTGGCAAAATGAAGAAATGTCAAATTATGAGTTGATTTGGCTGCATGGATAGCCTAAAACTAAAGCAGTAAGTATTTCCATACCAACGGCAGAATCATATGCAGATGACTGGAGCAAGACTTCTGGTGCTCGATACCTAAGACATTCAAACATAGGGATCAATAAAAGATAAAACAGGACCGTTTCCTTTTATTTGATGTGTGATTGTGTCTAGTTTGAAGTGTGCAGTGCTAACCAGCGAGTTGAGACATATTCTGTGTAGGGTGGCACTGCTGAGACTTCCCTTGCAAGACCAAAGTCTGCTAGCTTTATGACATCTTTACTAACCAACAAATTCTCTGCACATAGTCATTCAATAATTAGAACAGTGATACATGCGTTAGTAAGACTGAGCTATCAGTTTAGATGAAATACACTCCCTCAGTACACAAAAAGTATTGTTATTTAGATGAAATAAACTCCCTCAGTACACGAAAGTATCATTTTGGGTTATGATCTTAACTTCTGCCATAAAAGACATTACTGTATGAGGTGAGACTGAAAATATGAGCAGATTTGTCTTCAAAATTAGTTTTATGAATATATTGTGCAAGCCTTTGTTCTTCTCTCATTGGTTGTTACTTCAACGTGTGTCCCACAATGTGTGGAGTGTCTCGACTGATGGAGGATATGTACATGGAGCACTGAGTTTACTAAACCACCCCATATATTGCAACATTGTTCAGACTATCAATTGAAGTTGTGTATAGGTAATAATATTTTTTTTATGCCAACGAGAGTAGCTTCTGACAGGCTATGGAAACATCTCAAATGAATAATGACAACACACCAGGTTTGAGGTCACGATGAAAGTAGCCCCTCTGATGCATGTAAGCAAGAGCCTGAAAAATCTGAAAGCACCAATTGCGGACTTCAGACTCCGAGAAAGGTCTGACCCTATCTTTCATAAGTTGGTAGAGATTGCACTCCTGAAAAACAAGGGTTTAGATTCAACAAGAGCACGATGATGGAGTAGTTGAATATTTGCTATACACAACATCTTAATTACCATGTATTCCATTATGAAGTATAATATATCATTTTCCCTGATAACCTCCTTGAGCTTCACGATGTTAGGATGATTCATGCGCCGCAAAGACTTTAAAGAAAGAAATGTCAGTTCAACGAACATAGCATGAAAGGGGACAACAGGAAGTACATCACTGGTCTAAAATACCTTTACTTCACGCAGGCTCATACATTCCTCAAAAGAATAATACTTTTTCTTCATCTTCTTAACAGCAACCTACATTAGCATCAATAGATTCTCACATTATTCTTATTTCTTTCAGAGCTCATGGTAAAAATGTTTCTGAGAAAGCTAAATCTTCAGATACATACAACTTCGCCATTCTGTTTATTAATAGCACGCCATACACTCCCGAAAGTCCCATCACCAACTTCCTTAATCAACTTGAATCTGAAGAAGACATGTTATAAGGCAAAAGCAACCTAAAATAGTGAACCTGTAGAACTAAGACATGCTGTAAGACAAGCAACCTAAAATAGCCAGTCGACACAAAAGTTACCTATCCATTGTTAGGGTATACCAGCTGCCTTGCGCAAGTTTTTCCCTTCAGAATAACCAAGTCCAGAGAAAAATGAATGGCCAACACAGGCAAATGTTTGCCAAGTCCTAGCTGAGCAATCTCTTGTCTGGTGAATTAGCTAAGAAGATTCATGATTTAGTCAATTGGCAGTTTTAGCATGCAGAAAAAAGAAATAATCAGTAAGGTTGATACGCTCGGAATGATTAAAAAAATACCTGTGTGTGGGATTTTGCTCCACTACCAGCCCACTGCAACTATAATACACGCCAAGCAAGGATTGAGCCCTGACCTCAAATGGTACACAAAAGACAAATAACTATCTAGGCCAGCAACAGATGTCTGCTGAACGCAGCAAAGATATTAACCCTGCAAAGAGTGATAAATGAAATTCAGATAAGTCATGTAAGCCACTTGAATATAATTTTTTCATATGACAATGTATGTGGCAAAGTGCAGAAAGATGTGCGTACCCCACTTATATGATCATCATCTACTTGAAAAGAAGCTTTTCAGGAGTTGATGTGCTGGTAGGAAGGGGGGAAATGAGAACACAAAATTATGCAATACAATAGTACTCGAGAAAAGAAGAGCAAGGTGGCGGAGTTACATGTAGATCTCTGACATAGATTGAAATATAACTTCAGGAAAAGATGGCACCGGCCTGCTTGTTGTTGAGCAAAGAGGGGCATATAGCCACTATGTGTAGTTCACCAGAGAGGAAAGATGGGTGTTCCCACGAGCTAATACACGCCAATCAAGAGTTTCTTTCGAAAAGAACTGCTTGCATTGAAGGAGATATGCCCGGCAGACCACTTTTTCCATGTCTCAGATGAACACTTCAAGCTCCTATATTCACCGCTGGTGCAATCTAGTCAAAAATTCAAATCAGAAAGCTTTGTGTGTCTACAAGTGCTATTCTAGCACATAACGCGCGCACGAAATATGCAAAAGGAACTAGACATCAATACCAAGCTTTCCAGCAGGGTACCATATGCAACCATTTTCAAATAGCATAGATACTCACCAAACTTGAAAACATTCACAACTACTGGTGCAAGCAAAAATGTTGCACAATGAACATTTACCATGCCCAAATATATCAGAATGGATAGAAGTAATGAAACCATTACCCACGACATGTTGGTGGCAAGTCTACCACTGACATGGCAACATCCTGTGCACATACAATTGTATTTGCTGCCAAATTCAAGATGAACTAAATATTATTAATGTAGAACATGAGAGCTCTGGATATGCACATTAGCATAACAAAGCTATATCAAGGCTGATCCTATCAGTCGCTATATCAATTCGGTGTGGCAATCAATGGTGATATGCTCCAAGCAAAGATGATAGAGAGTGGTTATGTAGGCAATTAGCGGCAACGGCAATCATTATCCAAAGACCAGCATACAAAGTGGTTCTGTAGGTAATTAGCGGTAATAACAATCCATCTTGCAAAGTCGAACATAGAAAATGGTTCTGTAGGCAATTAGCGGCAACAGCAATCCATCGTGCAAAGACAGTCAAGGACATCCAACCACCCCGAAACATGAAAATGAAAGCATTAGGCTGGAACATTGAGGCAAACAACCTGCATTGACCCTTAGTCCCAATTTAAAACTTCTACCAGCCAAAAGCAACGTTTTATCATCCTTACAGAGAGAGAAAAAAAAAGGTGGAGACTTTACAATATTGGTGAAGCTAGAAAAGAGGACCTTTCTGGACATAATAGAAATGAACCCAATAAAACAGATCCAAAACATCGTACCACAAAACACAGCATCACGCAAGAGGCGTCGCAGCGCGGCCGGTCGCCTCGCCCGCCGCCCAGATCCGGCGCCTGGTTCACAGATCCGGGGCGAAATCCCGCCGAGCAAGCAAAGCAACGCGGCGCGAGGAAGCAAGCGCAGAGGCAGGGCGTGGACAGACAAAAAGCGCGAGGCAGAGGCGGAACAGGAATCGATTCCATACCTTACCCTGCGGGCGAGGAGAGGGCAGAGCATAGGGGTGGTGCCGTCGCGCGCCCCCACGTGGTTGCCGCGTGCCCTGCCTGCCTGCCTCCCTGTGCTCCCGCAGCCAGCACCGCGCGGACCGGGAGGAAGGAAGCTCGCCGCGCCGGCGGCGGCGCCGTGGGGTGTGTGGGACGGGGAGGAAGATGGGTGGGGGAGCCGCGGGCCTCTTCCGGTTTTCTACCCACCTCGCGCCCCGTTACTTTTTATAACCATGGCAGCGCCAGCAAGGAGAGGAATCCCCCGCCCTGCCTCCTCTCCCTCTCCCTCTCCCTCTCCTCGCGTCGCGTCGCCTCTCGCGCTCCGCCCCCGCCTTGGCTTGGCCTTGCTTGCCTGCCTGCCTGCCTGTCTGTCTGGCGCTCGCGGCGTCCCACCCCTTTTTTGCCCGCTTTTTTAACCGCTCCCTGCTCCGCCCCGGCCCAAGGCCAAAGCGCTCGCCTTTCACCCTCTTCTTTTCTTATTTTTCCACTCTGCAATTGGCATCGATTGCCAGCCGGCTGGATCGCGGCCTGATGCATTGTTAATGACGATTTGGAGCGAGATGATGGGCCACTTATCGCCTGATGGGATATGGATTTTTCCTGCGCGATCGCGACGCCTCTGTTAGTTAGCGTAGGCGTCGCGATGATGCCCTGCCAACTGCTACGATGCGTTCTAAGCATTACCGTATCCGCTCCGTTTGAATCATTCGTGCTCCATCTCATAAATGCTCAAAACGTTCAGTTCGTTCCAGAATCTCTCGCCACCGAATGATCACGGGTCCCTGCTTACTTTCTTACCGGTATTTCCACTCGGATCATTCCCCCGGCCGGCGTCGGATGGTGATGGACCTGGGACCTCGATGGTCCTCGCCGACCAACCTCGCTACCTGCTGCCGTTAGGTCGGGCTCTCGCACTCGCACCCCACTTCCCCACTCGGCGCAGCCAGCGCCATGCCGTGACGGCGTCTCCACATTCCGTGCCATGGACAGCACGGTCCGGTCCCCGCCGCTGCTGCGCGGACGAGTGGGGAAGGAAGTGTGTAATGGCAGTGGATTGGTCCCGACGCAAGCGAGCAAGCTGACACGGATCTCTGCTCCCGGTTGGTGGCCGGTCGCCGTTGCGAGCTCGCCGTACTGATCCATCACCTTCTCCTTCATCCTCGTGTGTTAACTGCTGCTCTGTTCCAACGGACAAGTAGGCTCGATTAATAGGAACTAGCAAGTGGCCCGCGCAAATAGCGCGGGAAGCTAGTATTTATTTTTTATCATGCGGATTTGACTTTAAATTAATAGATGAAAATAGTTTAATTTAGTTATATTATTTTATTATTTTGTCCTATAAACCCAGAATAATATATCATATTTTTTGGACATAAGCTCAGTTTAGAACGAAATAACTTTAAAAAAAATTTAA
>JAZFNS010039827.1:8033-24328 GCA_037127165.1 Alloteropsis angusta | reverse complement strand
GATGCAACTAGCCCCACTCTAGCCCCTCCTCTTTGGATACTTTGAGGCTAGTTGGGCACAAACTATCCAAAACTAGCTCTAGCCCCCTCATCCAAACAGGGCTATTGTAACATTTTTTTTTCACTTGCTTGATTGAAAATGGTATAGCAAATATTGCATTTCTAAAGTTCTCTGAATTTGGAAACGTGATGGGCTCTTTGACGTGTTACAAATTTCACAACCTGTATAGATTGGCAACTTTCACATGTAACTTGCGAATTGAAAAACATATCCTCTTCACAGGACATGTTTTTCAATAGTAATTTTCACCTCAATTTTCCAATCTGCCGGCGATACACACGCGATCTCTGTAGCCCCATTCCCATCCAGGATCCAGCACGACGCAGACCAGAATATCTGAAGTTCTGACCCCAGTCGCCGCCGCAGGCTCGCAACATTTCCCCACGGGCACCCCAACATGGCCGCTCCGACCGCCGCCGCCGCCGCCGCCGACACCGCCACCCCGCCTCCTCCTCCGTCAACGGAGCCCGCAGCTGCACCGGCACCGGATCAAAAGGCCTCTCCTCCTCCCCCTCAGCCCGACGCGCCTGCGCCACCCCCCGCGCCTGCACCTGCCACTGTGCCACCCCCCGTGCCAGCACCTGCGCCAGCGCCCGCGGCAGCGCCAGCGCCAAGCGCAGCCCCGAAGAAGCGGAAGCTGGAGGAGGTGGGGTTCCACACCTCCGACTACTACAAGATCCGCGCCGTCGTCGCCGACCTGCGTGTCCGATTCGTCCAGGTTCACGCTCGAACTTTCACCTAGGATATTTGGATATGCTTTTGGGGAGAAGGCAGAGTTGCTCACCTAGCTATTTCCTCTGGGAATGTGGGGCTTTGGGAAAATTCTAGGATACACGATCCCAGAACAATCTTGCAGTGAACTCACTTAATTTCTAGCTGTTGTGCAGTGTACCTTCGGGTGTTATGAATCTATTCTGAATTGCCCTACCTTTGTGTTTTGAAGGTCTACCAAGCTACCGATTTCCGCAATACTGATGCTGCTCGTGAGATTCTGAAAGGTATACAAGTAGAACCTAAATTCCTGTCTTGTTAGTATGGTATTAGTTGTTCAATTGAAGTGGTTGCGGACCAATCTAGGGTTACCACAGAAAAGAGCAGCCTTTGGTGGGCTTTGCATAGCTGGACCCAGTGGTGCCCTGAGTGCTGATCCTCTCGCTATTGCTGGGCTGTGGCTCTGGAGGCTACTAAGGTTGAAATTAAGCATGGAAGTTTATCCTTTCTCAGATCTTCGGTTGGTTTAGGTGGGTGGGGTGATTTAAAAGTTAAAACCCAGGGATGTCGGAATGTGTGAGCAGGCGAGCAGGGTTTAGGGCCTATGCATGGTAGTGCCATTGATGGGGAGGACGGAGGCCACACATTGTGGTGCAAGTGGCTGAGATATCCAGGGGCGGGAGATTTTGAGCGGGCTGCTGACTGCTTACCATGCTGGGCAGAGAATTGAGACTGATCTAATGGAGAAACAAATAAGTGGAACTTTGGGGTTGGTTGATCCAACTTTACATTTTAACTTTTAGATGAGTAATGAGTCGGGTTCCTATCTGCCTATTAGAAAATAATAGATAAGATAAATGCTTAAAATTAAACTGAATTCCTTTATAAGTTTCTTAGCGTGCGAAATAAATGTATTCTTTCAATTATGACTATGGGAGCCTGCACTTAAATGTTTTCTGTACTCTAGCACCTTCAAATCCTGAGTCATTGAGCATAATAGTTTGGTCACAGTGCTTTAGTTCTCTTGTGTCTTGTCTCTTCTGCCAGAGCACTATGATCAAACCGTTTGGTAAAATTTCCTAGCACCATTTCCACTCATGTCGAAGCTTACCTCCTCTTTTTTTTTTGACTGTCAAAAGTTGGCGTTGGTGAGGTTATGTGGTCAGGAAAATGTTGGCGCCACAATTAGAAATTTCTGGGACACTAGAGTTGATCTGAGAAACTTGGATAAAAATGCCTGATAAAGGCTGTCATTTTAATACTTAGCATAAAACTCTGATGTGAGATGGAGAGCCACTCTATTTAGTCAAGTGGTCTATGATGTGTGGATGTTCATAAGAAAATCCTAGCGGCATATGTAGGCAATGAAGGGTTTTATTAGGCCCCAGGGGTAATGGAAAGATGTGACCATGGGTCTGCTTGGTCCACAGCCACGATTTACCACGCTGCGTCTGTGGCGGCGCCTAAACTACGGCGCCCAATGCTGTGGAGAAAAGTATGGTTCGTTGTAACTCTGTCATCAACCAAACACAGGCCTCGGTTTTGTGTCACCGCCAGGAATTGGTGTGGCGAAGCGTGGCTGTGAACCAAAGCACGCTCCATATGTGTTGGCCAGCCACTGAAAGAACAGTTTTTGAAATTGTAGTTTTTACATATGATAATCTTCAGTTTGGTGCTTTGTACTGGTACCATACTTGGCATTGATGCCACACACCGGGGAAATTTCATAACAATTTTTCTAGAATCACAGGCCAATGAGCTGGTTGCAGAGGGCGATGCACCTCTTTTGTATGGTTTAATGTAATCTTAGGGATTAATCACTTTGTTCCTCATTTGGCTGGCTGTATATTCGATGGTGTCATATAAATGGTTTTTGATCCTTGCAAGTCATTTCTGCTGTTGATTTGCTGCTAGCGCGTTCTAAGTTTGATGTAGGTTCTACCCTCTGTAACAGCCTTGCATATCAAAATTTGTAGACCACCTGCTTCTCTACCTATTAGATGAGTTGACATTCTCACCTTTCAACTACATAACATGGATTAAAAATCTTGCATGCAAACACATGAAATATACACATTGTAGATCTTTCTAACTATAGAAGTCCAGTACAAAATTTATCCTTTCAAATCATGAGCAACGTTTGCCATCCCAAATACATTCTTCACAGCACTGCTGATCATACAATTCATGTTTGTTTCTATATTCAGCAGGGATTTTTTTAAACTCAGTGTCTTAATGATGCTTGATTATCGACAATTCTGGTGAATAATAGTCACCAGAAGTTTTTTTTCTCTAACACGCAGGAGAGCTGCGTGTCATTATATTAGCACCACACATATACTTCACAAAGCACAATCCCTCTCACTCTAGTCACCACAAGTTTCATGTTCTGTTCAGTATGTCCCTGAGTGTTGCAATGGCTTGATCTTACATGTGTATCATGTCTTGTGTTTCAGAAATAAAGGGTGTCATGGAGCTATCCAAGAGAATGAGGCTCAAGCTTGGTGCTACATCTGAACCTGTGAAGCCAGCAGAGAAGCCTTCAGCTGTTCCTGTGAAGGATGAGCCTGTGAAACCATCAGAGAAGCCTTCAGCTGGATCTGTGGCGGAGGAGCCTGTGAAGCCAGCAGAGAAGCCTTCTGCTGTTGCTGGGAAGGATGAGCCTGCTGTAGCATTGGAGAAGCCTTCAGCGGAACCTGTGAAGGACCCTAAACCCACCGAGCCAGCTCCAGCTGGAGAAAATAATCAAGCCCCCATGGTAGGTCAGACGACAATTTCGCCAAATAATGCAGGTGTTGATTCAGCAGTCAAGCATGACAACTCAGATGTGAAGCACTGAAGATGATAGTGGAACACAGCCAGTGAGATGGGGGATCACCGTTGTGCCCTCTATCGGCTTCTCCTGGAGATAAAGTTGTTTACTAGTACGTGCTAACCAAAGAAAGAGTGGTGAGCATGTCAAGATGCAAATTATATTGCAGTGTTCACATTCATTCATTCTGTCGTGTGTTGTTGAATTGGCGATGGATAATGTAGTCGGCAAATAGTTGCTGTGTAGCTGGATCATACATAACGGTTGTACTGCTGTTAAGTTTGGGCAGTCGATATATTTTCGATTTGATGTTTGAGCAGAGGGAATGGGGCTGCAACCAAACCGGCTCTCAGGCTCTGGAGAAACAGAAGAGTTGGGGCGCGTGATGCGATCTGTCTAAAAACAGTTGGCCAGTCTCGTCAGGGTTTTATTCAGGTTAACTGTTGCATACTTGCATATACAGCTGTCATAAGCCGTGATAAGTCTGGACCGTAGCAGTGCTGATACAGCCAAAATGTATAGTTTCAGAAACATGGCTTTTTCTTGGTTTTGACGTAGAACATCAGCGAACCACATGAACGTACCCATATCCACCGTCCCCCTCCGATAAGAAAGAGCAAAAAAATAACAGAAAAATAATGATAGACCCGAACAAAATAGATGCGCCGTTCGTGCTGTGAGCAACCTAAATTCATGTATGCTGAGAATACTCGTTAGACAATTGTAAAACACGCTGTCAAGTATCTGACATGATCCGAGAAAAATTGATGTACACAAGTCGCAACAGGTTCTCAACGGCCAGGATAGAAAAACCCACAGGGTAAAATCCATTTTCCCTGAATAATACATCTCTTTGGCTCTTTGAATTCATGCAGAACCTTAAGTTGGAGATCGATAATGACACCGCAATTTAAATCTATGTATTTAGTTTAAAACCTTTCTTGAGGTTTCGCGCTCTAACCGGAGACTAGTAGGACCACGAACATGAACCATGCAAAAATTGCCATGCGGCCCTGCCACTTTGCCAGCATGCTGCATGCATGGAACCGGTCATGACTCATGAATGCCCGTGAGAGTTTCCTATATTAAGAGCAGCTAAATAAAGGAAGAACGCTTGAAAATTTCAAAACAAACTTTCCTATTCTCGCTCCAGCAACTGCCCAGTTCTTACGCCACCACGTCGCCCGGCTTACGTTCGAACCCGTTTCCAAGAAATATTCAAACCCACCTACAATTATCACCCCCGGGGTAAATTCGGAAGGCATCCATCCGATTCCGATTTCACAGGCAAATCGGCAAATCTGAGCCAGCTTCGCCGATCACTCCGGGACGCGCGAGACTTCCTCCAATCCACCGATCCGCAGCCACGCCCGCCTTCAGATCTCCCAACTCCATGGCTAGATCGGCAAGGGCTCCCCGTATTCACCGGGGCCGGCTCGGACTCCAGGCCAGGCGCGCGTCGTCCGTCGTCCCGTCCCGTACGTGCCCGCGCGCCATCGTGTGGCCCGTGGCGTGCGTGGAGGCTAGAAAGACGCCGCGCCTTCCGGGAGGGCGTCGCCGCGCGTGATCGCGAGGGCTCTGAGATATGATCCCCGCACGCGCGCAACGGGGGCGGCCGGGGACGGACGAGGAGCAGGCGGATCGATCTGCTTATAGGCGGGCGAGCGCGGGGCGGAGCGGAGATGGGAGAAGGGAGAAGGGAGCCGCGGGAGGACGTGCAGACGCGGGCGGCTATATATACCACGAGAAGGAGGGCTCGCACTCCCGCGCCCACGCGATCGAGTGCCCTCGTTCTTCTCCCAGATCGCGCCTTCTCCAACGACGACTCGGCGTCTCGGCGAGCCGACGACGAGGAAGGTTGCCGATCGATAGACCCCGTCGACTTCGCAACAAGGATCTCTGCGCGGCGCGCCGGCATCGCGATCTCTCGAGGTGAGCAGGCTCTCCCCCGCTCGCGCCACCGTGAAAATTTTGCGGCGGTTCTCAGCCGCCCTCGAATTAGGGCTAGATCGATAGTTCAGCCGAGTTAGTTTCGTTCCCGGAAGACCTCTTTCATGATCGTCAGTTCTGCTTTGCAAACTTGATAACATATAGCATCTCTTTTTACGGAAAAAAACGCTGCTTTTGTTCTGTGTATCGAGCACGACGGTTTCATGAAGATCCAAGTTCTATTGATCGATTTTGTGATCTGCATGCTCTCTCTCTCTCTCTCACACAACAGGTTCATCAAGCTCTAATTAATCTGCGCGTCAGGTATTCTGAATCTCGAGCGATCGGCCGGGTTGTGAACAGATGGCGAGCAACTTGGACAACGAAACCAATGTAAGATGAAATCTCTTTATTGGCTAAGTAATTTAGATCATGATCGTACCAAGTTATCACAAATAAAACCTAATTGAATAAGAACAAGCACCAGAATTACCACTAAAAAAGATCACATCGTCGTTTCTAACAAAAGCTATTGATTGCAATGGATGGCCCCAGCAATTTGAGGACGAATATTATCACCAAGATGAGGACGAGGACGACCTCGGTGATTTCATCGTTTATAGTGATGAAGATGAGGAGCCAGTGAAGCATAAGCATCTGCGGCAGGAGGAATTGGAGGATGACATTGATGAAGAGGAAGTGGAAGAGGAGGTCCAGCAAGAGGAGGAAGTAGAGGAAGTGGAGGAGGAGGAGGAGGAGGAGGTGGTTCCAGTTGGGCAGCAGGAGATACTTAGCTTGAGGGAGCAATTAAAGGAGAAAATTAGGAGGAAAAATGCGGCAATGGCCGCTGGCACCTTCAAGGCTAGCTGTTCGTCATCTCTGAATCCGAGGATGATGCCACCGGTTAAAGATAGGTAAGTGTACATGCTCTTTTTGATGTCTTCAAATAATCTCAATTGGGTATATACTTCATCTCTATAGTTTACATAGGAAAGATACTATCTGTAGATATGGCACCTTTTTTGGTCCATCAAAGCCAGTGCTTGCTCGCCGAGTCATCGAAGAAGGGTGCTCATCATTCATGAAAGAACAACAGAATGTGCCGTCCAGAGTACGTGCAAATAATACACTTAACTACAGTGTGGATTTGTCTAACTGAACTGTCGTTTGATTACCTAGACATGTTGCCTGCAGAAAGGTGGCCAGTTGGTTTCAAAGGCGCAGCCAGACACAATTAAGAATCTGCAGAAACCAAAGTTCATTAGTGAGGTAAAAAGAAATTAAATTAAGACATGCTTTTTGCTGTATCGTCCTCTGTTCTGCATAGGACGATTCATAGACTTGTGTTTGGCATATGCAGGAGAGAAGAAAAGTTGATGCACTTCGTGAGAACCGAGACTACTCATCTCTGTTCTCAGATGATGCTGATACTCAACTTACAAAAGAACAACCTCTTGTTCCAAAAACTGGTAGGAACACTACTTATTTGTTAAACAAAAGTTAGTTTTTTTCCTGTTGCTGCAAATGTCACAAACATAAATTTTCTACTTATGCAGAATCTCATGTTTGTGAGCTGGTGAATTCTGTTGGTATGAGCGGAGCTCCCACAGGTAATCCTGAGCATGGAAAGATTTCTGCATCAGCTTCCATTCAGGCTCGTGTCCATAGTAAGACAGGATCTATGGGAGAGGGCCCTCTTGCAGAGAGAAAAATGATGATTGCTGCTGGTAGAAACAGATCCAACCTGCCTAACGTGAAGAAAACTCCACGGTTGCACCCATCCTCGAATAGCCAAAAGCCCTCAGTGCAGAGCAAGAGGCAGCGGACATCCATTCCTGGCCAGAAGCAGCAGCAGCAGCAGCCAGTGTCCCAGGGACAGAGAAAGCAGCAGCAATCGCAGAGCCTGCTAGGCAATGGCCATCAGCAATCTTTGCAAGGTCGAAAGCCCGATCTGTCTGTACAAGGTCAAAGGAGACTCCAATCGCCACAACACCAGCTTGGTCCTTCCTCAAAACTCAAGGTAGCAAATTGTTTGCCTTTAACACAACTCGATATTAGTACAAGATGCCAATCTTTCATGACTTTTTTCAATGATGTATATTTGCAGGCATCTCGTCCAATGAAAAAGCTTAATGTGTCATCTATGATTCATAAACTTATGAAGTATGTTTTCATATCTATGCCCTTTCATTTGGTTGCCTGCATGGCTGCATGGGTTAGGGTTATTACTACCACATTATGAATTTTTGGTACTAGTTCTGATTTGGTGTTCGTCTTGACATGCAGGTACGATCCTAAAAAATATATTGGCAGAGATGAAGATGACCGTAACATGGAAGCTGATTTTGCTAGCATAGAGAAGGAAGAGAGACGAAGGTATTTTGTTGCACATCTTGGTGAACCTTTAATTTCAGCTCCATTCACATATGATCCATTCACATATGACAAACCGTTTTTGTTCATTTCAATTACCAAAGTAAAACATCAGCATGAAATATCCACAGCAGCATGAACTGCTCCTAATCTGTGCTGACATTTTTATTTTTATTTTTTTGCATTGGTGGTTCAGCGCGGCACTTGCAAGGAAAGAGGATGAGGAGCAGTTCCATCTGATCCAAGAAGAGGAGAAGCGAGAGCGCGCGATGAAGAGGAAAAAAGCAGCACATAAGGAATAGTAGAAGCAGCCAGGCAGAAATTGTCCTGCCAAGCGTCCCATTTAGAAGGGTTAGACTATAGTGGTGCACGCATCTAGGCATTTGCAACCATGCTCCCCCTAAACTGCAGAAAATTTCGAACTCAGCATTTTCTTCTTCTCAGGACCACATGCATGGTATGGGAGTTTAGTTGCTAGTGAGTTTCTGATTCCTGGTTGTTATTACTAGATGCTCACCGCTCCATGAAACATTTGCTGAACCATGGATGCACAAGGCAAGGTTCCGCCTAACTCCCTAGCCAAAAGTAAAGCCTCCCCTTTATAGGCTTTTGAGAAAGCTGGGGGTATTTTGGATGCTACAAACTTTGTAGCTTTCACAACGTTTAAAATCTCCAGTACAGCCTCTAACTCATTATAGTAGTTGTTAGGCATTTATAGATGAGAACGTATCCTGTGCACACCGGGCTTATATGCAATCGTGCACACTAGCGATCTGGACCTTCGATTTGCCATGACCAGCAAAACGAGGTGTGATTATTTGCAATTAACCGCCCGGAAGCCTTGGCATTTTTACACTTTGCCCCACGCGCAGCCGAGCCCCACGCGCCTGTTCGCGACGTGACCGAGCGCCTACACGCGGAACAAGGGCAAGGGCACGGCGTCCTCTCCTCCGCCTCCCGCCTCCCGGGCGTCGTCGAGGGACGCGAGGAGGCCGCCCATCCCGAGGCCGGAATGCCGGATGCGCCGGCGAGCCCGTCGAGGCAGGTTGCCTTGTTGGCGAGCGCCGCCGCGAGGTGCGCGCGCACGGCGGGGAGGTCCTCGCCGGGCACCCCGAGCAGCGAGGTGGAGCGCAAGACAGAGGACAACGAGGTGTCGTGGAGCTCCTGACAGTCCTGCGTGGCACCGCGGCGGAGCGAGGCTGCGGCCGGCGCGGAGAGCGTGGAGATGGCCGGGGAGAGCGAGGACAGCGCGGAGGCCGCGCCGAGGAGGGAGGTGAGCACGACGGAGAGCACGTTCCCCGGGAGGCGGGAGGCGGAGGAGAGGACGCCGTGCCCTTTGCCCCGGCGTTGTTCCGCGCATAGGCGCTCGGTCGCGTCGCGAACAGGCGCGTGGAGCAAACTGTAAAAATGCCAAGGCTTGCGGGCGGTTAATTGCAAATAATCGCCTCTCGCTTTGTTAGTCACTGGATGGCAAATCGAAGGCCCAGATCACTAGTGTGCACGGTTGTATATAAACCTAGTGTGCACAGGATACGTTCTCTTTATAGATACATAGTTTTTCTAGGAAAAAGTTCAGTTTACATGCATCCCTCCAGTAGAGCGCCAAAATATAGGTAGCATTTTAAGTTTTTTTTTTGTTACCACCTTCATATTTTTTATTTAAAATAAATTAGTATTTTAAAGATAAGATTTGAGCATTTTAAAAAAAAATCTAGGAAATTGAAATCAGTCTTTCAAACCACCCACATTGTGTCTGGTTGTAGTCGAGGGTAGGAAGTCATATTTTTGGACTTGTCTTTTTGCTCTTTTAATAGTGGAACAAGAGTGTCCCAGCCTCTACACTGGACTTCTCTTTTTGTACAGTGCATATCTAAAATTATAGCACAACATGAGACACATGTTATAATTTAGATTATTTGTTTGCCATCTAGATTATACAATCTAGTTTATAATATCAAAATAATCTATATGGACAACAAATACAATAGATTATTTTCTGGATTATATGGTTTATAGTCCCATATTATTATAATCTCATAACTGCCCAAGATATTCTTGTTCAAATATCATAATCTATAAACTGTTGAAAATATGCTTATTTCAGATTATACAATCTATCTCCTATAAACTATAGATTATGTAATTATATAATCTTGCTTGAAAATAAACGGGGCCTTCCAGATTTGAATGGATCTATGTAGGATCTCCTGATTTTCTTTGAAAGAGGTAGACCCCTACTTCAATTGTCATCTCACGGCTCTTCCCCAGCTGTGGACTCAGACCTATCACAACAACAACAAAAAAGCAAAACAAATCCGAATAGAATCAATCTATTGTTCTTTTTTTTTTTTTGGCAGAGTGGGAGCACTCAAAGAGGCCTCTAAGACAGAAGAGATTTTTCCCGTTTCTAGATGGACGATTCCATCAAATAAACGACACCCTGTAGGCACAATATAAAGAAGATACTACTTAGAAAAAGCATGTTAATAGAGATTATCATTGCTTAAACAAGAGATTCTCATGTTCAGGCCTGACCTGGTCGACCCAATCACTTATTATCTGGCCTAGTTGACCCAATCTTGAAGGATGGAAGCTTTTATAAAGGGTTGGAAAGTTCCATTCCTTTAGCATGAGATTAAATTAAGAAAGATGATGTCAATAGGAAAACAGGACTTAACTCGAGCGCCTTTTCGAGATCGGAGTTGAGAAATGTGAATAAAGGTAGTTGGCAAGGTAGCATGATTGAGGACGCGTACAACAATTACAACAACCGTATTATGAGCCAACGTAAGCAAAATAAATTGATGTGATCATCATTAAATCAAAAAAGTGTGTTCCTGTCTGCTATCTTGTCTACTGCTCTAGCATATGCTCTCATGTAAAACATCACCAACTATATCACACACACAGTAAAATAGACAACCTATTACAAAGATGTCTGTGTGTCAAATAAACAATAGCAGCGGGTAGCTAAATACTTACGGATGAAGCTTGACGTAACATTTCTTGGAACGCAATGATTTATGGTGATGCTTGACGTAACATTTCTTGGAAAGCAATGACTTCTGTTATTCATCAGTTATTGCTTGGTCTTTCGCATCTCTTGTGTTCCGATGTTCTCTTGTTCATCAGTTCTTTACCTGTCGGTCGCATCTCTTGTGTCTCTATGTTCTCTCGTTCATCAGTTCTTTACCTGTCGGTCGCATCTCTTGTGTTTCGATCGTTCCAAATTATTTACGGTTCTAAGAATGGAGTAACCAACTCTTCTCATGTACCCCTACCCGTGTCTGTCACGACAAGAAGCAAACCGGATATTCTCACCACCAACTCCCCGGGTAGTCGCTACTCTGGCAAACGAACTTTTTTTTACAACAAAACTATAACTGGTGTAACCGTGCAAACTTTGTTTCACCGTAAATATTGTAATAAAATAACTGGATCTTAAAAATCATTGCTCGAAACACGATGCTAAAAAAAGTGCACAGTAGCTGCCTAGATGCCTTTAAATATATTATATTACCATTTACAAGAAAAAATTAATTGACCGTCGAAAGTACCCAACAATGACAACTATTTAATCCACTGATGCTACAAGACATGGGTTGAAAAAGAAATCAAAATGGAGGCAGAGTTGGGGGAAAGCGGACTTGCATCCACTGCTTTTCGTAGGTTGAAACATGGCTCCACCCCATTTCCTCAATCAACTGAATCTTCAAATCATACAGCTTTTTCTTCGGTTCAGATTCATTTTGAATCAAGTCGTTTAGAACCTGGCCATCATGAAAACAGCTTATATTAGGGCGAGCTTAGATGGACATTGGAAAGGTAAAAAAATAAACTAGGGGCAACAATGGTAGATAGTTTTAAAAAAGAATTTACAATAGTAGGAAATTAAACGTGGGGGCTGTAAAAACTTTCAGGGTCCTTCAGCTCTATTGACTTTGGTCTGAAATTATTATATTTTCACCCTTTGTTGCTCAATTGCAGTTGCAACCACTAACTGAATTTGTATGACAAATATTATGGTTGTGATAGTGATAATTGCGAAGAAACCCAATGTAGATTGATGCAAATTCTACTCAAACGAAGAGGATCAAAATAGACACATGTTGACTATCATACATTTAGCAAGACTACTAAATAATGCAAGACCCCAAGACAGTAAGATCAGTTAGCGCAGACTAGAGACCAAGCTAACAAACGTTTTGTTCTATTTCAAGGAATAACCCTACAATTCCATCGCTTAAAGTAACAATAACAGATGTGCTGTCCAGTGAAAATAATAGACGGATCACTTTTTTACTGCACATAGCAACTGTAAGCTAGCTAAAATATGCAGAGGATACTGTGCATGACCTACAGGAATAGTAATCACTAGATGATGGTTTATAGTTACAGAGAAGTCACTTTTCTGCCATACCTACAAGTTTGCACTTCGCAAGCATCCAATTATAAAAATAACTAATAGATGAAGTCATTATTATCATTAAACAAAGTTGCCAATAAAATACACTCCCTCCATTTTAAATTGTAATTCATTCTGGCAGAATGGCTTACAATTTAAAACAGAGGGATTAGGTAGCCTACCTGTCTTCACTAATAGATGGCATCCCATAACTATGTTCATGAAGATTATGTAGCTGCTCTTGCGCATAGCAGGATGTTGGTAGGCGGAACATACCTTCAATGCTGTACCAGGTCTTCCACACCGTCTTTCGCGCAAGACAGTGAGAGTGCCATATTTAGCAGATTTGGCATCAACCCATTTAATCAATGCTTTGTAATTCTCCTCAAAAGTATCTTTAGCGGATGCTTCAATTAATTCATCAGACTGTCACAAAACAAGGATTTGAATTATCTCCATAACATAAACCTTGACAATACACAGATAGATTCATAAATTCATGCTATTGCAAATTGAGTTGAAAAAAAATTGACACCAAGAATAAGAAATTAGAATACCAAATAGAGATAGCATAAGAAAACATATATTGGCTGATCAAAAAAGTAGAAACCATCATGTTGTACTTTGCAATGTTGATATAAGGTTTTCAACAATAAAATTTCAGAAAAGAGAGATTGAGCAAGATGCAGATCTAACTTCTAGGTTTTGACAACATCAGTAACAAAATAGTAAAAAGAGAAAAGGAATTTAGGCAAAGTAATATGAAATGCAAATTAAGATGCTGCACCTTCAGTGACTCGATCTCTGCCAATGCAAGACCCTTTTGGTACAGTGCATCAGCCAACTGATCCCGTGTTTCTTCCATTTTCTTCTTAAATTTCTATCATGGAGTAAAATATTTCAGGTAGTCAGCATTCAATAGGAGCTGGTACATTCTCACAAAAAAGGGACGAAACAAGTACTCCCTCTGTCTTTAGATACATTACATCTAGGACAAGGACAAGCTAATTAGTTACCTGTGCTTCTTCATCTTCAGGATCTGAATTCAGAGACAAATACTTTGCTAGTTCCTCTTTATCGATACTGTCCACAACCTCATCAGCTGCAGCAATAATCTGAACACCAAAATTAAAGTGAAGAAAAGAAACCCTTTTACATTTGATAAAGAATAGTGAGTTGCACTAAAAAAATGAATAATGGAAGTTAAATAAAAAAGGAGATAACTTATCGAAGCACAGCACTGACATAACAATAATACACTTGCAGTTTTCCTAATGTCGTAAAGATGATACCATTTTATCTGACAGAGTAAAGGCCCCGCCCAAGTGACAGGACAATGTCTTCTAAAGGGAGCGAAACAAGCAATGTGAACCATGTTCAGAAGGGGATAGAAAGTATATTAAAAAATGAAGATAATGAGTTGTGGCTTCCAATTCCAGCACTAATCAGACTCGGGATATAGACATGACAATTCTATTGCACCAAATAATGGACCAAACTTTTCACAGAAGCACATGTTGCCTCTAGTTGTGAGACAGTAGGCAAAGCCCTTACTGCAGTATACACATAAAATAAAGAAAAAGAGCTATAAAAAATCCAAGAGAGCCAAGGCCACTCCAGAAGAGAGTAAAGAGATCAACAAGAAGCACGAACAACTGTACAAGTGATCTGAGCCAAGAAGAAAAGGGGAATTCTGGTGCAGTTCTCATCCTATGCAGTTGCAGGACTTCCTTGGAAAATACATTCTCCAGTTTTGGAATACTGGTCTCCACTAGTTGTGAGTTCAAAAGGCATTAACCAAATGGTTTGCACCAATCATAGAGATGGTAGATACTATTAAACAAGAAGCACAATTTCCTACGAGGACATCAAATTTGTAAATTTGTTTAAACTTTGTAAGTTCAACAATTAGAGATAAGATGCATGACACACCTACTGCTAAAAGAAAATGCACGGGACCACAAATGAAAAGNGAACATTAGTTAGTAGTTACCTCCTTTTGGTGGTCAATCTTATCGTCATAAGTTGCTTTCTGGAGTACACATTCCAAGATCTTAGTAAGCAAAGGTGTATATTTTGGATATTCTGACTGCAACATGCCAAGAAAGGTTAAGTTAGTTGGATTTTGCACTATGTAGATGTCATAACATTTGATTATTCTAACTACAACTAATCATAACATAAATCGTNTAATAAGAGTTGTATGTCAATGCCTACCTTCAGAGATGCAACAAGGTCTGACCAGGCGGACTTGTCCTCAGATTCTTGCTTGAGGTTGGAAAGAAACTTAATCTTGGTGTCCCGAACCTATTCATGCAATACATTGCAAGGATTGTATTACTTCCCAGCAGTTTAAATTGCGTTAAGAGAAAACCGTAGTTACTATTAATATAAAAATATATTATTATTCAATACATTATTTGATTATCATTGCCATGTAACTGATTCACAACTATCATTAACATCATATTACATTGATTGAAAATTGATTATCCGGCGAAGACCTTCCAAAGCAAGTCGAGTGTCAGTGCATAATAACATGGATGGAGAAAAGCTTGTGAACCACAATAGTACTTGCTGTAAGACCCCCCAACCCATCATCCAAAAAAAAAGGATTCCAGATAAAATGTGGACCAACCTCCTCAGCTAACTGTTCAGATATGCTCTTTGTTCCAACTGAAACCCCCTTTTCTTTATCATCATTAACCTGCGATACCATAATCATATTGAATACATTGAACAATGGATGAATGGAAGTATGAAACCAAATACATTGAACGTGTGAGGCAAAATATGGATCACAAACAAATGTACAAAACATATTGGGACTGTATGGTGATCCTGGACTAAAGATCCAGAAAGGATCGTCATAACAGCAACCATGGTAGAAAACAGGGAGCTGGTAATTTAATTTGGTGTTACTAACCTTTGAGGGTGGAATGGTATACAAGATACTGTAAGATACTGGAGCATTCTGTTTTTGTTCGTCTTTCTTGTTAAATGTGCTTACAGTACCATAGGTTATGGACCCGACCAAAACAGCTCCAGGTGGAGCATTCTGCACAGCAATCAACAGATAACACAATAACAAAATCACATGACTGGTAGTAGTGATATCTAACCAAAATATACATCATCAAGATGATATACACCTTTGGGAGTTGTTCTCTAGATGGAGGACCCACATAGAATGTTTCAGGTTCTCTGAAAATGTAAAGAATTGTTGTAACAAAGTGCTATTATAGTAAGATATTAGCAAACATCTGAGTAAGAAGTACCCTGAAACTAAAACAGTGGATTTGAAGGCGCCGCTTCCAACTATAAGGCCATCAGGTTCAGAGTAAAAACTCAATGGAATGAAATCCTGCAATAGCCATATTGGTAGTTGGTAATCATTATTCGAAATGTGCATAATTCTTGGTGAACATGAACCCCTGTCTACCTTGCAGAGTATCCTTTTTGAAAGATATAACCATGTTTGGGTGGGGGTGGAAGGGCTAATCTGGTACATTTTGGATTTGTGTGCAATTTGGACTAGGAATTCGAGTTGTGAGTGTTTGTTAGGTCAGGTCTCGCTGGATCTTTTGGGTATATAAGCTCTATGTCTTTTTTATCCGGGTTTCTTGCTTCTGTAAGGAATCTGGAGGGGTGCGTGTGTTGGGGGTTGGCTCTAGGAGCTTTTCTGTACCTGGCTCCTTTTTCTTCTATTAATACAATGATGCGCAGCTCTCCTGCGTATTCGAGAAAAAAAAATCGAGTCCAAATGTCCCTATCCAGATAAGAGCATGAGCTAAGAAAATAATAGCATCCTTTGTGAGCAAACAACCCTGACAACCAGGGGCGGAGCTTAGGCAAGGCCAAGGTGGGCCGTGGCCGGTGGNTGTTGGCAATTGAGCTGCCTAGCAGGCTCAATGCCGAGCTCTCAGCTCAGGTGAGTTCACTCTCAAGCACACACACACACAAGCACCGCAGCCTTGCTGCTGTATGAAGTGGAATGAAACTTGT
>JAZFNS010033847.1:15394-30306 GCA_037127165.1 Alloteropsis angusta | reverse complement strand
GTAGATGAGCCAGGCGACGGCAGCGTCGCTCGGGCGGGCGCGGAGGGGGGGAAACGCAAAAATACACTGCATGTCGACGGGAACCGACGACCCGTTGTACGTGCCCTCAGTAGCTCCGTCGCCTTTCTCGTCATCCATGCACCAGCTCTTTCGTGCGACCACCTGGGCGTCAGGCAGATCAGGAAAAGCGAGCACGAGCAACTCACCTTGGTACCCTTTTGATGCGTGAGCGATGTGACGGCTACTGTGACCCAACTTCGTTTGAGAACCATGTTGAGCCCACGACGGAAAGCGAGTTAGGTCAGTGTAACAGTCCTCCAGGTTGTGTCTGTGAGACACAGCTCGCTATCTCCACATCGTTGTCACTTTGGTGAGCACCTGCTTACAGGCGTCCAATTTCTTACGTATAGTAATTGGTTAATGGAATTTGGTGATGTTCTTTTATTTCCCCTTGTGGATGGGAATTCGGTCTTCCATTGGCTGGGCCGAATATCTAATGGGTACAGAATCAGCGCGACGTCCGCCCAGAAAAGCAGCGGATTGCCGAATTGCGGCTCGACACCCTGAACTCACACACAAAAACACGGCCAACGACACATGAATTCAGGGACATAAAGACTAGTAGAACTCCACCACTATATGCAAATGCAACTATGCATTTGATGCTTTCCTTGGTATGGTACTCAACAATGATTCTCTTGACGCCAAAAAGCGATGCATGCCGCACGGCGCGTGATTTTCTGCATGCTCCACTGCCCCCTAATTTTTTTTAGGAGGAATTTTACAACCTTCTCTTCAATTTTATTTTTTTGCTAACCGGTTCTGAAACCTTTCTCTGAAAGGAAACGATGCATTTTTTTGAAACAAGCATTTTCACCATTGGATACGCTCGATGACTACAGCAACGTTTTGTTGGGCCTTTTTTTGGATACAGCCGTTATTTTCTGTTCTTATTGGGCTGGGCTCCAAATCAGGTAGGAGGAGCTATCAGATCAGGATTCAGCGTCATCACACATCAGGTAGGAGGATCGATAGCAAACACAACAGTGCGACCTGAAACAATTACTGATTGCAAAAGCAAACAAGCAGTTACGTTACCTCTCTTTTTGACTCCATTTTCGTGCTAGCCCAGAGAAGGCAATCAGGCAGTTGATCCAACATGGGCCTTGTTCTAGTTCTAGGCCTACCTAATTGGGCCAAGGATTGTAGGCAAGGCAGAACTAAAGCAATATACATCAGGTAAAGGATCACACATACCGCATCGTTAGCCCCTACCCATTTCTGATTGCATTGCAAGCATCGGAGAAGCATCACACCATGCTGGCAAATCCTGCCTTATAAAAAGACGACATCGACGTTTATAGTTGCAGAACAAATATCACGGCAAAAATATTGGCCGGATTGGAAGAAAAGCCTCGGAAGAATACAGGTTGAACACGCCGAACCACTCAGAAGTTTAAGAATAAGCATGCCTATAACGGTCCCTCGCGACGTGCCAGCGGTGTGCAGAGCTCTAGTTGAAGTCAGGCTTCTCAGGGTACGTGCAGCCAGAGCGCTGGATGATGACATTGGCGGCGTAGCAGCCAGCCCTCACGGATTCTTCGATGCCCTTCCCCTGAACCAACTGAGACAGGAAACCTCCAACGAAAGCGTCACCTGCAGAACACCAAGGGTGCTTGTTCATCCGGGGCAGCAGATAAAATTTACAGAGCCCTCAAATCAAACCCATTTGCTGGCCTTCATCCAAATTTGAGTTGTAGTAGGTTTATACCATACATGTTATTGCAGGTTACAAGAACATACGAGTCAAAATATGACTATTGAGTATATAGACCATGGAGTATTTGGGATTAATTTATAACAGAGATTAGTGAAGAGGACAGATGATTAGCTATGAAAAACCTCCTAGGTTATCCTAGAAGGCATCTATAGGTACACCAATGATACGCATTGCTAAGAAGCCTTCTTAGAAAACACAACGATGTTACCAGAACATACTAAAACATACCAATGTAACCAGAACTTAATGAGTCATCACATAACAATTGAGCATATGGAAATCTTCAAAAAAAAGAAGTATATGGAGTATGGAGTATTTCAAATTAATTTATCAGACTACAAAAGAAGACTAATGACTAGCTTGTGTAGAAAGTCATCCTAAGTTGTCCTTGAAAGCATCGATGTATTTATGATAAACATCGGTAAGAAGCCTTCTTAGAAAACACACCAACTAGCATTCTAGAGAGAAGTTAAACAGGTATGAACTCGTTGAACCAAGAACACAAATCAATTATCAATCCTCAATACTACAGAAACATGTACCTGCACCGTTGGTGTCAACAAGCTTCTCCTTAGGCAATAGGATCACAGGGAATGTTTTTACCTGGTATCAACAAAACAATTAGTTCATCATATTCAACAGATCGGAAGGAAAAAAAATAAAGATGGCATGTATCAACTCCTTATCAAAAGTAAAAGAAAAACTACAGATGCAAAATCCTTGGTNNNNAATCAGCTTAATTTCTAAAAGTACATCCAACGTTTTAAAGCAGAAAAGCATAGACAGATTTTTTTTAATACAAAAAAAGTGGGAAGTGGAAAAACATTGTAAGTGAAATGCATGAATTTTCCATGTCCAATAGGCATAAGCCCATATATTTGTCAAAAGTGGTGCAAAGAATACATATATTTGTCAAAAGTGGTGCAAAGAATACAAATATTTGATTGAAACAAGCTTATCATAGGCTATGCATCTGTCACTTAATGATCAAGATAGCAAATGTCATGTAATAAGGTTAAGCATTGAACTGATAAGAATGTGTACCTTTCCGTCCTCGGCAACAACTACTGGATCAGCACCCTGAGTAATGACAGCAATCCTCTTTTGCTTGCCTGAGGCCAAAGGAAGCTGGGAGATCTTCAAGGCAATCTCTTCAATATTCTCAGTCTACAATTTACCATAGGTAACTAATCAGCATCACAATCACGAAAGACAAATATTATAGGAGTATAGAAGACTAATCAGTAATTACCTCCCATCCACGGACTTTGGCGAAGATCTTTGCCTCAGTTTCATTCCCAAAGATGTAGTCAACATACCTACATAATAAGTAGCAACAAAAAACTTTTAAAATGACTTAAAATGGTTGACTCTCCAAGAATGTTGAATGACTTATGATTTGGAACGGAGGGAGTACATTATTAATTGGGTTGCTATATGCAGCCTCAGATGAAATCCAAAATATTGAATGTAGTGAGATACAAGACAACACTTACGGGAGAACCTTCTCTTGGGCATCCCGGAAAAACTCACAGATGAAGGGTGCAGACAGGTTCATCAGGAACACCTGAAAATAACAGATCAATTAAACTCTACCAACAATTTGAAAGGGAAAATTTCGTAATAAACATTTACCTTATTGTTTGCTGCAGCATGCTCAGCAACTAGCTGGATAGACTCAGGTGACACGGTAAGGAAAAAACCAGCAATGTAGATGTATTCTGCCTTCTCAACTGTCATCAATAATGGTGTAATTCAGGCAAAAGAATTAGCACAGTTTCAGATAACAGAGATCAAATAAAGGTACTCAATTAGCCAAGGGTAAAGCACTCTGTGCTAAAGCTTTTGCTGACCACAAATCAACTCTGCTCACGCAGATTATTTTAACTCACAAAACACTGTAATGATTCATTCCGGCAGTGCAACTTCAAATTGAACTAAGAGTATAAACCATCTTGGAATCTTCTCACAATAAATGAACAATGGTTGCAGACTAGCAGTGCCATCTGCTAGAGTGCTCTAAAAATGCAAAGCAACTTCAAATTGAACTAAGAGTATAAACCATTTTTGGAATCTTCTCACAATAAATGAACAATAGTAGCAGACTAGCAGTGCCATCTGCTGGAGTGCTCTAAAAATGCAAATACTGATGTTTATCTGATCTTATATAACTGAACCAATAATTTGTGACTTATTCACCTGACATAAACATATCAAAAGACAAATTTACACAATCAGCATAGCAGCGAACAACTTAAGAATTTCAAACTCGACATATAAAATTTCCCCGGCAAATTGATGAGCATGGTTTTGCACAAAAATCAACCTGAGCTCAATAGATGTAGTGAGTATTATACCTAGCGCCCAGTTCTCTGGTCTCTTCAGATGCTCGGATTTGTAACAGTTTGCTGCCGACAGATTTGCAATCAGCGACCTAGTTAAGAAGGAAAGAATTTATATTCTTGCAGAAGAAAGTGCTGGTAATGAAAATCTTGTAGAGTGGAAAAAAACAATTTGAATTCCTTTGCACATAGATGATACTGGGATAGAATTTAACTAGCTACAAACATTGAACATTTTATAGCGCTAGGACATGTTTTTTGGCAAAAAAGCTTTGAACAGAAGCCCAACACCTTTCTAAAACTTATGTATTATGGGTATGTCATAGCACAGAACAGTCATATGGACAGAGTTGGAAGATGCCTAGTTCTAGCATGCAATACAAAAGGCCAAAATGCGATCCCTGATCTAATTTTTGATGTGTAAAGAAGTACCAAAAGAGACAACGCAGCAAGTAGCCATTATGTTTAGATCAACCAATATCAACCTATTTATGCAAAATGTTACCATGATCTTCAAAGATACAGAATGCAATTACTCCTCAAATATTGTTGCACTGACATCTGACAAAACTATAAGCCTCAAAATACGCATACTAGTGATAATGCAATGAAAGATAATGCATAACAGCTTGTGCCCAGTCCTATTTAGCCATTAAATGTACTGCAACGGCATAACTACCAACAGCAGAAGCATCAAAACCACAAACATGATTTTTGAACAACGAACCTTTCACCACCAACAACACATACAGCACATGTGCCTGTAGGAGCAGTCTCATCCTCGTAGTAGTGAGCCTAGGTATGTGACAAAATCAAGGCCACATCAGTCAATTAATTCACAAATCAGAAAAGTACTGCATCAAATAGCATGAGATTAAGAACTAACAGTAACTCCTGCAGCTTGAGCATTCTTCTTCATCTCCTCACCAAACTTGTCCTTTCCGATGCATCCTATGTAACTCGTTGCACCAGGAGTTTGAAGCATCCACTGAAAACCATGATACGCCATCAACAAACTGATGTAGCTACAGTTTCTATTGTCACATTCTAGTAGATTAAAAGCTTACTTGGGCGACCCTGATGGAGTTCTGGGTGGCTCCTGTAAAAATGAAATGAATGAAGATACAAACAATCAGAAGAGTCACCAAGCTGTGACAATTATGGACTGGACTACTGCATATACATGTCAAGACTTGAGAAACATTACCTCCGGCAATATATTCAACATTGCTCTTGCTGGACAACTCATCATACCTGCCAAAAGCATCTTATTAAACAACATCATACAGTTGTCCACAGTAGAAGAGTGCTTGCATGTCTTCTAAATAAATTCAAGTGCTCAGCTTGCAGATTAACAAATAACTGGTCAAAGCTTGACAACAAAAAGTATTAAAAAATAACAACATCAGTATATGTAGCAGCATCAACGATACATATACTTACATAGGCAAGTGCTTCTCCTCTGCCAGAATGGCATTGTTCAGCTTGATGTCATACCTAAAACAGCAGTAGAAGTAGGTCAGTATCAAGCAAGCGAGTACTGAATATTTTTGGAGATCTAGACTAAAATTGCACGAGCAGCAGCAACAACGAATTGCAGCGCCGCGACAGCGCCCTCTGATAAGTGGGGTGTTTGGTCAACTAAACAATTGCGGATCAGTCTCCCATGTCCATGCTTGTCTTGCGCTGCACGTGCATGCATCTAAGACCAAGTTGCGGGCAAACAACATCGTTCCCGTCGCGGATCTGATAAGATTACGCCGTGAAGGCACTGAAGAAACGCCCAAACCGCTCGGCCTAGGAGCAACTAGGTTCCTAGAAACAGATCAGACTGGTGGGAGACGAGGAGGCGGGCGCTTACTTTTCGAGGAAGGCGTCGTCGACCACGGCGGAGATGTCGAGGAGGGGGTTTCCCATCCCCAGGAGGACGCCCTCGCTCGCCGCCATTTCCTCTGCTCTCTTCTCCACACGAACGGAGCGGCGGCGCTGGCGACTGAGATCTGAGGATTGTGTTGGGCGCGCGAGGTGGGCGAGTGAGGTGGGGGAAGAAAAGAAGTGGTGGGTGCGGCGGGGTTTAGTTGGGCTCGCCCAAACCCCGGTTGGCCCACCTGTCAGCCTCATCTTGTTCGGCCGGGGTTGGTGGACGTTGCGGGCTGGTGCGGGCTGCTCGTATTGTATTGTACGGGACGTGGTTCTACTTCCTTCCACTGACATGTGGGGTCTTTTCCCTCGGGGATTGGTGTGGTTCGGTGGGTTGGGTGCGCAGCGTTGGTGGTGCACCACGCGCGGGGGTCCTTTTCGCCCACCAACCGCGTGGACAGAGAATTTGAGATCGGGTCGGCTCTGAGCTCTCGGTAGTGGTGCACTGCTGCCCACACGGCCATGCTGCCCACACGGCCATGTTACACCGGGAAATCCGGAAAAAGCCTCACAGCTTTTGACAGCCCAGCTACGAAAGCTGGGCCGCATCAGATTATCGGGATCTGAACTTGCTGGGCCGAATGGACAGTGAGGCCTACACCACGCTGTGGCCCATTAACTGATCCAGATGGGCCGATAAATAGTATCCTACCTTGTTCTCCAGCGTTTCTAGGGCCCTTGGTACAGCTTATAAGCAGCTTTGGCCCTTGCTTATGTGCTTCTCCTGCCAAGCGCCAAAAAGCAAAACAGCTCATGAGGTAAAGCCGGTAGAAGTCTCGTATTTTGCGGTCTCTGCTTTTCACAAGTACTCGAGAGAAGCCAAAAAATGGTGGCTTATTCCGGCTCCTCCCATCCCAACAAACCTATTTTCCATATCTGTCCTCGGCACCGGTACAAGAAGTGGCTTGGACGGAGCGGCGAAAGCGTCGGCAAGCGGTGAACGCGGGACGGAGGCGCTTTGTGATGGCGGCGGGCGTGAGACGGCGGCGCTGCGCAATGACGGCGGGGGCGGGAGCCGGGAGGGCGGGCACAGTGTGAGGCTTGGCACGAGATGGCGGTGCGCCGTGCGCGTGCGCCAACTTTGCGCGAAGCAGCACGCGACGGAGGGCATTGTGCCGGAGACAGACAGACGGGACAAGCAACGGCTCTTGGATAAGAACGAGAGGGGAATGATTGGTCGTTTAGATTGGAGAAAAGTGGGCAAAAATACTGTTCTGGAAATGTCACATCAAAGAAAATATACTATTTAAAAGTAGTAAGCATAGACTATTTATAAAATAAATTACAGATCTAGTCCGGAAATCGTGAGACGAATCTAATAAAGGGTAATTATATGGTATTTAGTTAATAATTAGTGAACGGTTACTATAGCATTATTATTACAAAATATGGATTAAATAGGATCATTAGATCCGTCTTGGGATGTACTTTCCATTCATGTAATGGATTAATTTTTTCGACCACATTTAATACTTCGTGCATATAAGATTCTCTTGATGTGACGGATACGGGAATTCCGGCCGGTGAATCCTAAGAAGGTAATAGAAGATGGGATAAGAAGGGATGAGAAATAAAGGGATAGAGAGCAAAGGAAAGGAAATAAATAAAAGACAAGAGTGAGGAAAAAACAAAGTGACAAGGGTAGTATACTTTTCATCTGTTCTAAAAGCCAAAAAAGTTGTTCTACCGAATGTTTTCTAATATAAGGCCAAGCCCAACGCACCAGTAAAAAGTGTATGCCTCGGCTAAAATTTAGAGGCCGGGATACGGGGGATGGAGAGCAAGAGCGAGCCTCCGGCGTCCCCCTCCCCAACGCCGGGAGACACCTCGCCGGAAGCAACCCACCCACCCCCTACTAACCGACCAGCCGGCGACCCGCCGGTGGCGCACCACACTGCTATCGCATCCCAACCCCCACCCCCCACCGAAGCCTTTCACTCAGCCACCTCGCAGCTGCATTCAAGCCCCCAGCTACCCCCAGTGTCGGGGGCTGTTGAGCCCCATTACTGCTCCGAGGCTGATGACAAGGAGGACGCTGAGGTACTTGCCGCAGACCCTGTGAAGAAGACATTGAAGTCTATCAAGGTTGCTGCACACGACGGAGAAGCTGAAGCAGGACATGGGCGACGTATCGCATCAAATGTGCCGGCCCCCACAACCACGAGCTCGTACAAGGAAGCGCTACTCCGGCCAAGAACCTTCAAGCCAAGATTCCCCAAGGACTCGTCCCATCATGCGGAAAAGTGGCTACAGGAGCCCCGCAGAAAAGCTCCGAAAGGTGATGTCCGGTCGCGTCTAGGCCATCGCGTCGTTGCGGTGTCTTCTTCTCAGGCTGCCAGCCCGGGGGGAGAAAACCAGCTGTTGGCGCTCCTGAGGGCCAAAGCGGGGGCGCGGCGCTGCTTCAATTGCTTTGCCAGCGATCACCGCATTTCGCAGTGCCGTGACCCGCCAAAGTGCCTCGTCTGCGCCCGCTCTGGCCACAAAGCGCGCTATTGCCCGAGTTCCCGTAGAAGTGCAGAGGCATCGGCGGGGATCCAGCCTCGCCGTGAGGCTCGTCTCTGTTCCTCGCCGGCAGACAGGAAGATGGAGTTCCTGGAGTTCCCTCCGGGGGACACTGGGATGAGGCCGCACCGCGTGTGGGCGGGAGCGGCGCGCACACAGGCGGTGCGAGACGCTGAGCGCGACTGTGAGCAGCATACCCTAGTGGCTGTGCAAAGAGATGCTCGCATGCCGCTGTCGTGTGCGACGGTGCGCCGGGACGCTCTACGCCAACTCCGCGTCCCGGAGCACGACCTGGTGGTGTCGGGCCTTGGTCCGGCGACATTTCTCCTACGCTTCAGCTCCCTGCCGCTGCGTAATGCAGCGCTCTCGGCGCGTTTCCTCCGAGCTGGTAACTGTGATCTCAACNTTCTCCCTTGGAGTCGTCGTTTTGGTGCTACTGCTGGGAAGCTCAGGTTTAGAGCTAGGGTCTGTCTGGAGGGGGTTCCACTGCATGCACGAACTCCTGAATCTGTTGCTCAGCTCTTTAGCAACCCCTCCTTTGTGGATGAAGTAAACTGTGAGGTTGAAAAGGAAGATGAAACACACTGTTTCAATCTGTGGATTTGGACTGATGCACCCTCTGATCTGGCACTCCAAGGTACACTGCAGATTGAGGAGCCCATGCACATTCCTGAGGAGTATTTTCTGAGTATGGGTCATTTAGATTTGCCACCGCCGCCTCTGAGGAATGAGCCGGTGACGACCTTTGACTACAATGTTCTCATTCACCTGGATCGTGTTCTTGATTACTCAGCTCCTCAGAGAAGCCCGAGCCACCAAAGCTATGAGAGGGACATTAGCGGTATACCTGATGATGAGATCATGCCTGAATATCCGGTTGTTCATCGGTTCTCTTGGTCCTTGGGTGTGAGAGATGGGGATAGACCAGTTCAGCGGGCATCGGCACTGGATCGTCTAGGTCCGGGAAGAAGACCGGACCGCTCCCCACCGCGCAACTCGGGTGGCGGTGCTGGCCTCAGGCAGCATCCGCCAGCATCGCGTCAGGACCTATGGCGTCGGGGAGGCTCCAGCGGCGAACGGCGTGGCGGCGGAGCCGGAAGCTCGGCTGGGCATGGTCGCCGGCGGGTTGCCGGCATGATGGCCGGGAAAGTTCAACGCAAGCAATGGAGGATAGTCAAGAAGAACCTTTCAGCAAGGCCAGAATTCAGTTTCACGACTGAGGAAAGCCACAGTACCCAAGGAGGGGGCAGAGAGGCAGACCCGGTGACAACAGAGGCAGCACTCCCGCCCGAAAAGCCTGTCCGCGCGGCGGGAGCAGGCGACAGCAGAAGGGGACAGACTAGCTACCAGACAAAAAGTGCACAGGAGTTCTTGATTCCACATGGGCCCCAGTCAGATCTCCCTCCTGAGCGTCTGGATCCCATGTATCACGAGGTTTCAGCAAGGGCCATCTTGGTTAGGCCGGCGCAAGCAATGCAGGAGCGTGAAGAAAGAAACGCGACCGCCCAACAATGGCCCATGGGCCGACTACAGAGGAACCACTGTTTGATCTCAACTTGGGAGCTGGACTGGGCAATGAGTTCCTTGATGATACGCCTGTAGATCATGCCACAGGGGAGCCGTCTCAGCCTCTGATCGAAGATTCTTCAGAAGACAGACCAATTCTAGTTGAAGCAACTGAAAGGCTAAACAAGGAAGCAAATGATCAGGCACAGAAAAAATCTCACCACCGCCATGTTCTGAAGCTGGCAGTCCCACTGAAGAAGGCTTTGTTATGCCCACCACAGCCCAAACAGAAGCACAGCAACCAGAAGAAGATATCGGCAATTGGGGGCCTTGGGAAGAGAGGGATTACAATTGCTACCTCGTCAGTGGATGGTTATGTGGGAAATGTTCTGCAAGCAGCAAGCAAGCCAATGGATGAGCAAGCGAATGCGTTGCTACTGGAAGCTACTGGTCACCCAACTGATGGCTCTACGTCTGCTCTGCAGGGTTTCAGTGAGATGTTTGTCGCACCACTACCCCAGGATGTGATCGGTAATCTGCGCAACTCCCTTGGTTTGGCTGGGGGTCACGGCCTTGGTGCCCTTGACTCCCTTGTGCTGGAAGCTGAAGATTAATGGGTGGCAAGGGCCACATCAGTGCCTTTGTGGCTTTGGCTAGCACAAGGCACTTGTATCTGTTGTATCTGCCACTGTTTTCAAGTAATTTAGATGTTATTCGTGTTCTGTTGAGTCAGAGTTGCAGTCGTTGGCTTCTGTCTTCAGTGAGGTTATCAGGAGTATGTGTTACTTTGAGGCTACTCAATGTCATATCAGTACAACACCTGCAGGGTCAGTGTCAGCTTCAGTTCAGTCCTCCTCCACTCCGATCCATCAGAATAGGGAACTTGTTTTGGGCAATGCAGTTCTGGGGTAATAGTATAGAAGGAAGCAGAATGGGCCGCAGTTCAGGTTGGCTGAGAACCTTATCAACCATGATTTCCAGTGTTCCTTTCACTAAGGATACAGTGACCACAAAATATTCAGAAGTAATTGGTGTGACTATGGGCAGCCAACCAGGTGCAGTCAGTATTGGGTGCAATTGCTGTCCCTTATGATAGAACAAAATTGCATCATTCTTGATTGGAATGTCAGGGGTTTGAACAACTCAGCAAGAAGAAAGGTTGTAAAAGATCTAGTAACTGAAACTAGAGCAACTATTGTGGCACTTCAAGAGACCAAACTTGCTAGCATTGACAGGCTGATTGTGTGTGAAACCCTGGGTGACAGATTTGCAGAGAATTTTGTATACTTACCAGCTAATGGTACCTGTGGGGGCATTCTGTTGGCAGTTGATGAGGACTTCTTTAAAATTTCCTCTTCAGAACTGGGCATACACTCGGTGACAGCAACCTTGTCAGTGGGAACTGGATTGTTGGAGTGGAGTATCACAGCAGTGTATGGACCCCAGGGAGATGCAGAGAAAATGAATTTCCTAGGGGAGATCAGATGGATAAAACAAGGAGTTTCAGATAGATGGATAATTGTGGGTGACTTCAACATGATTTTACAGGCCCAAGATAAAAGCAACACAAATTTAAATAGAAGGCTCATGGCTGCTTTTTCAGATGTGATCAGGGAATTGGAACTGAGGGAACTAAACCTAAGAGGAAGAAATTTTACGTGGACAAATGAGCGAACCCAAACTCGCATTGATAGAGCTTTTTGCACTGTGGCTTGGGACAACATGCTACCAAACATTCTTCTCCAGGCCCTGTCCTCAAGGGTCTCTGATCACTGTCCCCTCCTTGTTGCCGGGCAAGAAACAGTAAATAAATTTCGGGGATTCAGATTTGAAGCTTTCTGGCATTGCATTCCTGGCTATGCTGATACAGTCTCACAGTCTTGGAACCAACCACTGGACATCCATAATCCATATCTGAGGTTGCATACTAAACTGACAAGAACCAGTAAAGCTCTAAGGAAGTGGGCCAGAGGATTGTTGGGGAAAAACAAAGTGCTTTTATGTGCAACACAGAAGCTCATAGCTGTCCTGGACAAAGTGCTAGATTACAGGCCTCTTTCTGAACCTGAAATTGTACTCAAGAGAGATCTAAAACACAGGTTCCTAGGCCTCACAGCAGTGGAAAAGCTAAGGGCAAAACAGTCCTCAAGACTTGTCCACATCAAAGCAGCTGAGGCAAATATGAAGCTCTTCTATACACAGGCTAATGGCCGTAGAAGGAAAAACACAATACTATCCATTGAAACACAGAATGGCACCAAATACTCCCACCATGATAAAGAGGAAGTCTTCTTCCAGCATTTCAGCAGCCTCTTTGGGAGACCTGTACCAAGAGAAATAAGTTTCCACTGGCCTAGTATTGGGCTGGAAAGACATGACCTATCTGAAATTGAGGAGGCTTTTACAGAGGAGGAAATATTTGCAGTGATCAAGGAGTTGGCTAGTGACAAAGCACCTAGTCCAGATGGCTACATTGGTATTTTCTTCAAGAAGAGTTGGAGCACTATAAAAGAAGACTTAATGAGTGTTTTCAGTTTCTTCTTTCAGCAACATGGCCAGCATCTCAAACATCTCTCAAAAGGGCACCTTGTACTGATTCCCAAAAAGAATGATGCCAAAAGGGTGAATGATTTCAGGCCTATCAGTCTTTCACATTCAGTTGCAAAATTAATCTCAAAAGTTCTGGCTACCAGACTTGCACCGCTTCTGAATAATATTGTCTCTAGAGCCCAGAGTGCATTCATAAAGAGAAGAAGTATACAAGACAACTTTATATACACACAGGCCTTCATCAAGTCTATGCATAGATCTAAGCAGCCATGTATTTTCTTGAAATTGGATATTCCAAAGGCCTTTGATAGTGTCAGATGGGATTATTTGCTAGAGGTACTTGAGCAGTTTGGGTTTGGGCAAAGATGGAGAGGTTGGATTTCTAATCTACTTGCATCAAGCACCACAGCAGTTCTACTCAATGGTGTAAGAGGAAAATGGTTCCAACATTATACTGGGTTGAGACAGGGAGATCCCCTCTCACCCATGTTATTTATTCTAGCTATGGAGCCCCTCCAAAGATTGCTTCAACTGGCCACAGAGCAAAACTGGTTATCCCCTCTAAAAAATAGGGCAGCAAAGTTGAGAATTAGTCTTTATGCAGATGATGCTGCTATTTTTGTGAATCCCACTGCTGAGGATGTTAATGTAGTGGCACAACTACTTGAGCTCTTTGGAAACATTTCTGGGTTAGTGGTCAATCCAGAGAAATGTGCTGCTTACCCACTGAATTGCCAGGACCTCAACATGACTGTCATTATGCAGAACTTCAATTGCCCAATTGCCTCCTTCCCATGTACCTATCTGGGGCTTCCTTTGCACTACAAGCAGCTGAGAAGAGTAGAGGTGCAGCCACTTGTTGATAAAATCTCAAATAGGATTCCAGCTTGGAAGGGACGCTTTCTGAATAAAGCAGGGAGGTTGAAATTACTGACTTCAGTGCTCTCTTCCATGCCAACATATTTCTTAACTGCTTTCCAACCAAAAAAGTGGATGATCAAAAGAATTGATAAGNNNTGTGAGCAAGTTAATGGTGGACATTGTCTGGTGTCCTGGCCAAAAGTAAAAAGACCAAAGCAGCTGGGGGGACTTGGAGTACTAGATCTGGAATGTTTCAGCCGAGCACTTAGACTAAGGTGGTTGTGGTTTGCCTGGAAAGATCCAACTAGACCTTGGGTGGGGATGGAAGTGCCATGTAATGATACTGATCGACTATTCTTCAGAGTTAGCACTGTGGTAGTACTGGGGGATGGGAAAACTGCAAAATTTTTGGAGTCTGCATGGCTGGATGGCAAGGCACCAAGGGATATAGCACCACACCTGTTCAAGCTGGCTTGGAGGAAAAACAATACAGTTTTTGAAGATCTGAACAATCAAAATTGGATGAGAGGATTATGGAGAATGTCCAATGCTACTGAGATGGCTGAATTCATCAAGATCTCCCTAGCAGTTCTAGACCTGCAGCTTAACAACAGCCCTGATGAAATATATTGGAAATGGACACAGAATGGTCAATACACAGCTAAATCAGCATATTTGATGCAGTTCAGTGGCTCAGCTCCCCCTTTCAGTACCAAGCCTTTATGGAAAGCAAATGTGGAAGGCAAGCATCGTTTCTTCACATGGCTCATGCTGCATGAGAAGCTCTTGACTGCTGATAAGCTACTAGCGCGAAACTGGCCATGTAATGCAACCTGCCCCCTATGTGATCAAGAGCCTGAAACGGCAGTGCACCTTTGTCTGCATTGTGTTTTCACTACAGAAGTTTGGCACCTTGTCAATGTTTGGACAGCGGGTACAGTTAAAGTCCCTCAAACTGGTATTCAGATAGCAGATTGGTGGAGCAGTTCACTCAATGGGTTGAACAAAGAGAGCAGAAGACTAGCTGTTTCGGTGATTATCTATACGGTGTGGAATGTGTGGAAGGAAAGAAATCGCAGGATCTTTGAAACCAAAGCTGTGTCTCCAAATGTGGTGCTGACTTTGATCAAGGAAGAGATGAAGCTGAAAGAGCTGGCAATGCGAGGGCAGGAGGGGGTTGCGGCCTCTGTTCGTTCTTAATGTTAGTTTGCATTCTTAGAGTCGAGTTATTTGAATTTTATGTAATATCAAACCTTGTACTAGAACACTTGCTTCTCCTCCTTAAATGATCTAGCAGTGCTCCTGCTTATATTCAAAAAAAAAAAAAATTAGATGCCACGTGTTCACGAAACACTCCAAGCTACCAAGCTCCCAACGCAGACTAGCTCTCATGTCACTTGCCTTTTTACTTTAGGGGGTGTTTAGATTGGGAGGGGGGAATTCCCCCACCG
>JAZFNS010020516.1:11658-30207 GCA_037127165.1 Alloteropsis angusta | reverse complement strand
CTCCCCGGCGACGGCCCCGGCCACGCGCGCGACGGCTCTCCGCGCGGCGCACCGGCGGCACCGCGCGCGCAAGGAGCCAATGACCCCGCTCCCGCTCCCCTCCTCCTCCCCCCACAGGTCAACGGAGCAGGAGAGGGCTCTGAGGTGGTAGAGGAGCCGGCGCAGCGCGGAAAGATTGGGGTCGCCGGCGAGCAGGTCGTCGGCGGCTGCCTCGAGCGCGAGGAGCGCGTGCAGCGCCGGCCCGCGGCCCTCGCCGGCCTCCACCCTCCGCGCGGCGTCGCGCAGCGCTCGTAGGACTCTGAGGAAGCCCTCCCCCTCCTCCATGGAGATGGAGGAGAAGGGGGGAGGCAGGGCACGCGAGGCTTCGTTTTTATCTATCTCCTCTTGCTTGTCTCTACTCCACACTGACACAGTGCTCACCGGGACACCAGGATCCCACCTCCTCTACCGGTCGCCGCCCGGTGGCGCGGCGAGTAACGGGACCTTTCTAGCGTGATCGCTGCTGCTACTGCGTGTGTTTGCAGTGTTCGCACATTTTCTATGTGCAATTTGGAATCTTGATGCATGATCTTGGGCTAAGATGCGATCTTAAATAAAGGCTTGTTTACTTGCATGTGGAATGCTGTGTTTAGATTGGAGGGGAAGAGGGGGGAAATATAGTTACGGAAATGTCATATAAAAAATATATTATTTAGGAGTAGTAAATGTAGACTATTAATAAAATAAATTATAGATCTAGTCTGAAAATCGCGAGACGAATCTAATGAGGATAATTGTATAGTATTTAGCTAATAATTAGCGGACGGTAACTGTAGTATTATTATTGCAAAATATGACATAAATAGGATCATTAGATCCGTTTTGCAACGTACATTCCATTCGTGTAATTGATTAATTTTTTTGACTATATTTAATACTTTATGCATGTAAGATTTTCTTGATGTGACGGATGCCGAAATTCCGGTCGGTGAATCTAAACACCCCTAGATGGAGGCAAGGAGGGCGAGAGGTTTCCCCTACAATGATGCACCAATGGAGATACAATGGAGAGGATGGGAAGTAGAAAAAGATGATGAATAAAATAGGAAATAAAGTAGAAAGAAAGAATCTATGCCCTCCTAAATCTTACTTCTGCATCCACCACTAAAAATAAATAAATCAATACGGTTCCCAAAACATAAACTTTATATTAAATACTTCCTCCATTTCACAAAACCTGACGTTTAGGACAGCGACACGGTCTCCAAAACACAACTTTGATATCTTGTTATTATGAAAATATTTATTGAAAAGTGATATATGTATACTTTTGTGAAAATATTTTTCAACACAAATGAATTCATATAGTTTTCACATTTGCAAACTCAACAATTTCAAAATTATTGATGATTTATATTTCCAATGTTTGACCCAAACTTTATCCTAAACGTCGGGTTTTGTAGAATGAAGGTAGTATATCTCTAGTCTCGGTCTCTTCTTATCTTATACTCTACAGCTTCTACAAGTCGTATGTGTCCCAAGTAAAATCTATGTGTGATCGTACACGTTATAGTTATACTTGTACACGTGTTATTTGATACGATGTACACGTATTATTCGATACGACTACGAAATGTGATGATTGGCTGTGGCTACAGCATCCCCGCACGTATCTTTTTTCGGAATACTCCCATGTCTGAGTTGGCGAAACCAGATCCTTCATCCTTCCACTTCGCCGTGGTGGACTCGTATGATGTTTGAAACAAGTCTTTTTTATGATCTTTTTTCTTCAGTTGACTGGTACTAAGCTGCTGAATGAGAGGAGGTCTTGGGACTTTGGGAGAATGGCGTCGAGTGCTGCCGTTGGTATATCCGGATCTCCAACCGAGCAAAGGATCGGCTGAGTATCTCCAAGTTTTATGCCACCGAAGCTTTGACAAACGCAGATGGGCCATTTCCATGGAGGCGACTTGCTGAATCGACTGCCATGGCGCCATCCGCCGCCGGTCGTCGTCACCATGCAGGGCGGCCGCGGCACAAGCCACACGCCACATCAGCATCACGGCGAACCGCGGGCCGGCACCCGATGATTATTAAATGGGCCATGAGGCCTACAGGATCCAGCCCATTGCATCTGCCGATTACGGCCCAGCTCGGCCTTCAGTCCGCTGCTGATTGCGCACTCCACTCGTCCCAAAAACCCTATGCTACAGCGGGAGAAGAAGTGAGCCCCCCACCTCCTCCGTCCGCCGCCGCCGCCGCCGACATGGCGCTCCGCCGCATCACTCTCCGGAGGAGGCCCCTCCTCCCCGTGCCCCGTGCCTTCTTCTCCTCGAACCCTCCCTTCCCTCCCCCACCTCCTCCTCCGCCGCCGCCAGCCAACGGCCCCGACGCCGCGCGCCCCAAGGCGGCGCCCTCGATCTTCAAGGACATCAGAGACCGTCTCGAGTCGTCGAGCACGTCGCCCTCTCCGCGCCGGGGCCCGACGAACCTGTTCCGCCCCAACCCCGCGCGCGGCGGCGGCGGCGCAACGCCCATCAAAGATATCCAGCAGATGCTCCAGCGCTTCAAAGGATCCGACGGCGCGCCGTCGTCCCCCTCTACTACTCCCGGAGCCACGCCCTCCTTCCAGGACATGCTCAGGAGCGATCCTGGTTGGAGGGTGCCTGGCTTCGGCGACATCCGACAGCAGCTCAGATCGCCGCTGCAGAGGCAACCTCCTCGTTCGCCGAAGCTGCCGTTCATGTCCAACCCGTCGCACAGCATCTTCGACAGGGAGCGGGACCTTCAGAGAAACGCGAGGGCTGACGGTGCGGGCAAGGGAGACAAGGATTCTGTGACGCTTACGAGGACCTACAGCTACGAAGAGCTTGGGAAGAGGCTAGGGGAGCTGAGGCCAGCCGCCGCCGCCAAGGACGGTAAGGAGTGGTTCTCGCTCGAGGAGCTGCAGGGACGGATCGCCGAGCTTGTGAAGCTGGAGGAGCAGGAGGACCAGCATGGTGGGCAGTTTCCTAAAATCCGGCAGAGCATCATCGGCCTCATCCAGCAAGGAAAACCGGCTCAGGAAGTATCCATGCATAGTATGCTCAACCTTGGCGGGCAGTTGCAACCTCAATACACGCGGCTGCCTCCACAGGAGGAGTTGCTTGAGAGGGTGAGATTGGCCTTCGTTTTGCCGTCTCTTTTCTTTTCTTTTCCCGCTCATTAAGGATTCGATAGCTTGTTTAAGGTGTTAGGATGTGATCTGCTCCTGCTAATGCATGCTATTTTCTTCAGTATTTCCATCCAGACCATATGTCATCCGAAGAGAAGATGAAACTGGAGCTCCAAAGGGTGAGGGACGAGTTCAAGATGTCTGAGAATGACTGTGGCTCTGCACGAGTTCAAAGTAAATATTTTTGTTCTTTCCTTCTCGATTCATTTTCAAAGTGACGGCTTTCTGCTTATGAAGGATGCACTCACCATTGTGCGAAAATAAGGATTACCGTGCACACTATTTCATTCTTAACTAGATAGTGTCTTTTCATTGTTTGCTTATATTTTGTTCTCTTTGAGGTTGAATAATACATACTGCAACCTGGCTGGTAATATTGATGCTATGAAGTCGATGTATAGTTTTAGTTTAGCTTGATTTGTCGTTTATGTAACCGAAGGAAGCCTTTATTTATATTCCTTGAAGTAAATACCTTTCAGCAATGTAAATCGACTTTCTTGCCCACTGGAAAAAAGCTTCACTTGAGCTTGAGAGATTTTATTTCTTTTAGTTTTTTTCCTACATGGTGTCTCTTAGCAGCTCTGGTATACGTTCAAAAGTTATGCATTATATGCCTTTTTTCGGTTTTCCTGCTGTTTGTATGTGGATTATGCAGGTTACTAATATGTTCATACTTTGTTTTCAGTTGCCCAACTAACTCTGAAAATCAAGCATCTGTCAGCTGTTCTACACAAGAAGGTATACAAAATCTTAGGTTCCTTTATGATTTATTTTGGCTGGTTTACCACAACATCTTAGAAGAAGTAATGCAGGGATGCTTCTTGAACTGTATTAATCTTGATTCAAAGAAGTGATTTGTGAACCCTGTTGTGACGCAGGATAAACATTCGAGAAAGGGGCTTCAAGAGATGGTCCAAAGGAGGAAGAAGTACCTCAAATATTTGCGAAGGACTGACTGGGACTCATACTGCCTTGTTCTGTCAAAGCTGGGGCTTCGCGATGTACCTGAGTACAAAGCTCCTGACTACAAGAGCAAGTCCACCACCAAGGCCAAATCCAAGAAGAGCAAGAGCAAGAGCAAGAAGAAGAGAAAGATGAAGGCATAGATGTGGTGAACAATATGCCCCTGTTGGCCTTGAATTGCATGGCCAGAAAATCAATCGAAAAGACGCTCAGGCCCGAGATGGCTTGATCGAGTCTTGCGATGTTGTATTTTTTTTAAACAGTTTGTAATAACCATTTCTTTTGGGTGCCAATGTTTTTCCTTGTTTTTGGCTAGGAGCTGCAGCCTCCCTGTAACAACTGATTTCTTATTGCTTTTGAGTTCTCCCGCTCATTTTGCTCAGAAGGGATGGAGGAACAGACACGATACCATTACGGCAACAGCAGTTAACAGTGTCTTATGATGTTGTTTGGTGTTACTTTGCCAGAATCCTTCTACAAGAACGAATAAACAATGTTGCAACTTTGGGCATGTTTGTTTTCGCTTATAATCAGATAATTGATCAAAATAAGCGAGAATCATACCAAACACCTTGATTATTATCGTTTATTCTTGATTCTCTGATAATTCATTTCAGAGATTTGAACTATGATAAAAAAAAAATCATGAAGCGAGATCTTAGAATCTAAACATAGTTGAAAGAAACGCAAACAAACTACTCCCTTCGTTCCAAATTGTAAGTCATTCCAAGAGTCTTGGAGAGTCAAACTATTTTAATTTTGATCAAGATTATAGAGAATCTCACGAAGATTTGTTGTATTGGACAAATATATTATGAAAATATATGTTACCAAGAATCTAATAATACTTATTTAATATAAAAATATTTGTACTTTAGAGTAAAAACTCGGTCAAACTTGAGATGGTTTACTTTTCAAAAATCTTGGAATAACTTACAATTTAGAACGGAGGAATAACACTTTGTGTGACGCATAAATCGCATGTACTCTTCGTAGAAAATTCTCTGCTAAGTGTGGCAGAACGAAGTGCTTTCATGGGCCGTGAAAGGCCGCGAGATCAGAAAGAAGGGCTCGCCCACTCCGGTCCCCGATCGCACCGGACCCGCGGCTCGGCTTCCTCGGCTCGCTCCCCGCAACCAGAAAAACCTCCTCTCACCCCGAACCCCTCCGCCGCCGCCGCCGCCGCCGCCGCCGCCGCGGCCAAGTGGAGCGGAAGGGGACGCGAGCCTACTACTCCTCGGTCGCGGCTCCAGATCTCGCTTTGCCGCCCGGCTCCTCTCCCATGGAGGCGAGCACCTCGTCCTCCGTGGCGGCCGCGCCGCCGCCGCCGCCCCCCTCCATACCCGCCTCCAGCGACCAGGGCGTCTGGGCTGACGCCACACCGCTCCTCGCCGCCGCGTGCCGTGGTAAGTAAGACTCGAGGCAGAGCCCTTCCTGCTCCTTGCAAAGTGTGAGACGTACGTACTAGTCTGTCCTGTTTTGAGGGCTGGCGAGAGTGTGTGCATGCGGTGCTTCGCAGTGCGTTGGATCGTGCGTATAGATCTCGGTATATGTGGATGCTGGTGTGATTAGTTCTCATTTTGGTTCCCAGCAATGCGACATGCTTTGTTGCCTGGTATGAGCTTTGAAGGATCGCTGTTCAGGTTGAGGAGTTCTTTTAGGTTACCCGTTTCCCTACAAACTATGAGGAGTCTGAGGAACTCACCTTTATCAGCCAATTTATAATCTAAATGAAATTTGGTGACCCTCTGTTATGTACCGTTTGCCACATGGCGCTTTTCTGAATTTTGTTTGGAGGTAACTTTGTATTTAGTACAGCACATTTGCATTACTAGAATGTACTTTAACAATATTTCCACCAGTGGCCTTATGAACTATACATGGAAAAGGTAATGAAATTTTAAGTGTTAAATATGAAAGGAAATCTATGCTTTTAATTGTACTGTTTTGTAGAATTGTACTCTTTTTTCCTTTTTTCTTTTTCAAAACCAATAATTAGTGAAAAGTAAAAGTTATAATGGTTTGCATTTGAATTTTTGATGCATCTAGAGAGACTAGGCTGTTTGTTGCAAAAGTCTGCTTGTTGATGTCGGATTTAGGTGTATCCTGGATTCCTTCGTATAGATGGACCATAAAGCTGACAGTTGAACATGTACTCAGATCTGGTAGTTAGTTTATCTTTTAGTTGTTACTTCTACTGACTGTTTGTGTTTATAGATCTCCAGGACGGGGAACTTGTACATGGGGAGAACTTTAGTCTGTTTGCTGCAATGTCCGCATTGGAAGTAAGCGCACACCACATCCCCTGCTATTTGATTGTCTTCCATCTCTTTTTCTCTCGATTGTCCTTAGCGAGTGGCCGAGTGCTGACGCTCATGTTGCTCTCGATTCTACTGAGCTGTTCTTGTGCATTAAATTATCACTATGATGTAGCAATTGGTCGATCTTTTCCTTTGAGACAGTAGTTTCAGGGCCATGCTAGTTGCTTTCCGGACTGTCACTCAAAACTACTTTCGGGTGCTTGTAGATCTACATGTTTGCATGCTTATGAGAAGCAATATCTTGACAGCTTACTTATTGATATAACAGGCAAGTTTTTAAAATTTTAGATTGGCAGATTGGTCAAGGCTTTTTATACGGGTGATTCTTCTTACTGATATCAATTTCATTGAAAACCATGAGACAGACAACATTCATTATATACTCTGCTAGCACCACTCGACCACAGGCTTGTAGTTAGGTAGTCCAAAACATCGTATGGATCAAAAAGAGTAGGCTACTTTTTGAAACCTTTCGAAATATTAATATTAGCGAATGCATCAAAGCATATTTTAATTCATAATGACTAAGCATGATACTGGTGAGGCCCATTGAGCGGGGTGTTCAATTGATCTATTTGTAGTTTTGTTATTTTAAACTATTGATTGATTTTAATTCTCATTGTCTACTCTGTCCAAATAGATAATGGATCCAAAAATGGATTCTGGAATTGAGAGAAGTGGATATAACTCCGTTGAAGAAGCCATAGAAGATGGTGTTGCCCCAGTCCCACTTAGCTTGGACAGGACACTTGATGTTCAATGCTCTGTTGATGTCATGGATCATCTTTTCTCATGTGAGGTATTTAAGTCCTATCATGCATGTAATATGTGCAACCTTTTCAATTGGGCTAAACATTATTTGATTTCTTTATTTTTCAGGCGACATGGCACAAGGGGCATACTCTGGCTCAGACTGTATTTACATGTATCTACCTTATGAGCATGGAGAGAACTTCGTCGCATGCTTTACTAAATAGCTATTGCAGGATTTTGCGTGCAACTTGTAATGCTGTCATTTCTGTGGTTTCTACTGCCCGGACCCATGAGGTACTGTTGGTTATAACTTGGATGCTACCACTCTCCACTTTTCCTGGTCACGTTTGTCAATAATCTGCAGCATGTCTAGAATCTGGGTTTTTGATGGTTCTAAAAAGATTTGATGTTTTTTGACCGTGGACGATTTTTTTATTTGAACGGCGTGCTTATTGACTGTCTCCACAAAATCATTTCTTGAAATTTCTCAGATCTGTCACTTCACATAGTTGTCACTCCATGTTTCTCTTTTTCGTGTATTGGTAGGAAGAGGATCTGTTCACTATGTCTTTTGGGCTGCCTTTGAGAGATGGAGGAGATGAAAAATGCCTGTCGATTCTAAACTCAGTTGAAGAGACAATATCTCGTCAACTACGTGCATGTAAAGCCCAAGCATTGCCCAAGAAAAAAACTCTAGATGGTACTGGTATTAAGTTTTTGTGCTGTAAACTCTTCTTGCTGTTTTTCTATGTTTACTGTTGTCACAAGTTTCATTAGTATTGGTGAAACTGCTCCAATTTGAAATAGTTGGTGTATTTAGTTTCCTGCTGCAAACTGTTGTCAATTTTTTTTTCTCAAGCAACGCAGGAGAGCTGCGTGTCATTTCATTAATATAGAAAATGAGTGTAAAAGAAACTGTTGTCAATTGGTGAAGATAAAAAAAGATTATATGTGCTTTATATTGACTCAACTGGCTGTTGTTCAATTCTGAAGTTGCGCTAACTGCCGATTAATTTGCATCAAATTATTTACTTGCATGTTTGCAAAGTTGCTGGACTTCAGCTAAGCCCTTCACTTAAAAGAACAGCTCAGTGTTTAACCCTTTGGCATAAAAATGCTAAAAAGGAAAAAAATGATTGCAGGAAGCTTACATTGACAGTAAGAATCTAAGTAATTGGATTATTACTCCATCTTGTTTAATATACTTTTGTTTAATCTTTTGTGTGTTACGTAGATTATGAAGAAAAAACAAAATCTCCTGTTTCATAAAAATAAGAATGTTGTTGATGTCGTTATTGACTAGGAAAATTTGGTTGCCGCAGATCTTGAATCCCTGCAGGATAATCCTGATCTGGAAGAGGATTACTGCAAAGCTCTGTTATGCAGATTACGTTTTCGTAAGGTCTTAACCTTATTTCTTGTTCAATTCTACTCTAAAATGGTTTAGTGAATTTTTTTCATTGTAGGTAACAATTGCATTTGCATATCTGAAAGCATTTTGTTTATCTATGTTCATATTCTGTTATTGTAATAATATATTAGTTTGAAACTAATAAATGATTATTCCAATAGGATCTTGTGCTGTCCATTTTTTGTATAGAGAAGTAACATCGGTAGGTGTTGGTCCTTACTTTGTTTTTCTTCTTGTTTTGTGGATTTATGTCTGTACTACTTAAAAGGCCAAATGCTACTAAAGACTACACTACAATATACCTTAGAGGGACCCTTGGTACTAAAGACTACACTACAGTATTGTATAACTAACATTTAGAGGCCTACTATAGTTGGACATTGCCCTTTCAGTTGTAGGTAATAATTTCTGACAGATGCATACAATTTGTTTTCCTTTGGTTTCTCAATGCCTTCATCATTTTCTTTTGCGTTTTGTAGCATTTCTACCATGTTGTTATGTGCATGAGGAAACCTCATGGAAGAGGATTGGAGTTGTCCCGAAAGCATGTTGCTTCATGCTTAAATGAGCTTACTTTGATGCGTAAGTCTCAGGAGTTTCTCAAGTCCCAATCTAACACTACGTTACAAGATGATGAAAATTGCACTACTGCATCGGGCTGTCGACCTGTTGGCTTTGATGTTAGCTTAAACAGCAGACTTTTGAGTCCCACACCGCCACGTGCTGTTAAAATACTTAACTGGAGCAATGTAAGTATGAATTGTACATTAATTTACTTTAAAATCCACCTTGATCATGCTGCCTTTAAATTTCTATAGTTTTGCTGAATTGCTTCTGCATACACCTTTGCAGATTCCTATGTAATGTTGTAACGATAATTTTTCAGGCAATCAGGTACTTTGAGAAGCTTCTGCACGATCTTGATGTCATTTGTGCTTTGTCGCTCGATCCTGTGCTTGAGAATGTGCTTCACTTTATTGTACAGTTCCAAAAATCTGTGCCAGACTTGGTTCCGAGAGCATTTCTTCAGGTGGGTTGTACTTCCATGCTTCATGTACCATTAGTTCTACAATATTTGTCAGTGTGACTAGCTTGTCATTTAATGTATAGATGTAACTGTTTGCATTTTGCACTGTTGCTATGTTATCTAAAATATAAAATTCTTGTCCTATAACCAAGCCCTAGTTATGTCCCTCTGATATTACGTTAAGTTTAAGATTTTATGTTCTGTATATTTGGGAAAAATTTAGTATGAAAATTTAGTATGTTATCTGACATACTGACTGTCCATTATGTTTGAATCCCTTTATTTACTGTGGCTCATTTGATGTTTTTTCTTGCATTAACAATGATTCAAAAATGACCCTGAAACAGACTTTGTTGGTCCAAGATGGCAAGCTTTATGGGCAAACCTTGTTTTCTGATGTGATTTCAAGGGCTTTATCATTACCAGACATTATCGGGGATAAGGAATTTCAGATGAATGAGTTTGTAGTGCAGCTAGGTCAGGTCAGATACCAGGATCCTTCCTTTTCTCCGTCTACTAATGCACTTTCTGGTTGGTGGCTAATTATCTTGCAGGTGTATTCATAGGGACTTATCTTTGATTAATTTTATTGATGACCTTGTAGTTGGTTATCAACTTGCTCAAAATTCTTTGTACAAACACTTCATGGCAACGGCGCAAGCTTGGGAAGAGTTTGCAGGATTGGAGTACTATCTCCATACAGGTATGTGAATTTCATGCTGTTTTACTCTTCTGCTCGCATTAGTAGATTTTCAGTTATACCATATCATCTGCAGTAAACAGAATTAGTTATTTCAGAATCAAGCTGAGAAATCTCAATTGGGCTAAGTCAACACTTAATAGGATAAATTGGCCTTGCCGATGTGAAAAGTTTTTTCTTTTTAACAATGAAAAAGGTTGCTAGATCCAAGAATGGCAAGGTGAGAGAATGGATTTTGTAGCTGATTCCTGAACTTGTTTGAACATTCCAAAAGCGAAATACGATTTGACAAGAAACAAACATGTTTTCTCATTGATCCATTATTGTGATAACTTGCTCATGTCTTGAGCTGAAAAACTATTGTTGTTTCACTACTTAAGGCATATTAGGTTGTGACAAACCTGCTATGACATCTCTTATACATATTTTCACCTAATTTTTGAGGTAGTTGCAATGGTAAAATAGTTTGAGACTGAGCATTCTTTGACTGCCAAGTGCCAACAGCTTGGAGTGTTCTTCCTCGTGTGTAGGCTGTTCCATTTGCATTTGTAATGTTTTGTGCTTGCACATGTTGCAGTTGGAGCTTGCGTTGAAAAGAGAGTTCGGTGAAACTAGAAATATCTTGCACCATGAGGTATCTGCTATTTAATCTGCTTGCCTAATATCACTTTGCCATATTTTTCTCATGTTCGACATCCTTATTTGTTATTGTGCAGAATACGTGCATGAGAGTATCAAAGCAACTTCTTATTTGGACTCAGGAGCATGCGTACTGGGTTGCTTCTCGTTTTCTCACGTTGGGTTTTGAACTTGACCTATATTCTCCAGGCGAATACTGTATGGTGTACTGGTACATGTATGTGGTGTTCACGAAGCTAATCGAAAAGCTGCAGTTACGAGTTCTTGCTAGTAGCGAAACCTGTAAGTCTTGATGTCACTTGTGAATTATCCTGCTCTCGTATTAGACATGGTGTAGGATGGTGAACCTAGTCTAAACCTTGCTTAGTTGTCGCTGTTATAGAAATGTCTAGAATGACAATGTGGTTTCCACTACATATATTGCCTACTAATATGTCTATCAGATATGTGTTATTGTTTTATTGTGTTAACTGTGTTTTGGAATTCGATTTGAAAAGAGATTAAGGGAATTAGAGAAATAAGAGAGCTGCAGGGAAAATGAAATGCAAGTACAAGGTGGAGATATACACTTCGCAAAATACACCCAATCCAGTTCTGCCTCAAATGCTCATTTTGATAGGTACACAGGCATGGTTTGCCATCCAACAGAGTATGCTGCTCATAGCGGTTTAAAATTGGCGGTACCATATGTTGCATGATTTTATTTGTGGAAAATCACAGCTGAATGGGAAATAAAGGAGAACAATACCTACAATACACGTAAAAAGGATGTTGTAGCGACTGTTTGGTTGTCTGTATAATTAACGTTAGCATTGTATCGATTAAAAAGCATTTGATTTTATCTCTTACACCATTTTAATGGAATGTCTTTCCATTTTCACAAATGTGTTTTTTTTTGTTACTGAAACTTTGTTTAACTTAACATGCATCTCTTACACCATTTTAATGGAATGTCTTTCCATTTTCACAAATGTGTTTTTTTTTGTTACTAAAACTTTGTTTAACTTAACATGCTGTCTAATGATCAGCACGAAGAAAAGGGAAGAAGAAGAAGGATCATTCAAAGGACTCAGCACGGGATACAACATATCCATCTTCTTGTTTATTGCTTCAATGCTACGTTTTGCTGTCAGAGGGACTCTCGATGGTATGTATGGAAAAATACTGTCACCCAAACACCATGTCGGAACTGTTTCTCTTTTCAGCTGAACAACCATTGTCTTATTGGTAATGCAGATGCTAGCTGTCCTCAGAAATGAAAGTAGGTCCTTCCAATTGCCAAGTATCTTTAACACTGAGCAAGAGGTGTGGTGGATTTAGTGCTGTGGAGTTCTAGCATTCTTTAAATATGACTTGAACTCGTCTGACATGTGCTCAATCAATCTTCCCAGAGATTCATGCAGCATTTTGATCTTCTTCAGAAAGCTCGAGTTCCTGAGCACATTTCCTACTACAGTTTTAGGGAATCATCTTCCCGGGCAGGCATATTGGTGAGTGTTGAGCACTGAAATCCTTTTACCAGTTCTCTAATCTGCTTATTTTGACTAACCCTCCATGCCTCTTGTGTCACAGGATTTGGTAAAATACAACTTCTTCAAGGAAATTCAGAAGATCGTCCCCTCCCTAAGGGGTAGCTTTGCAAGTGAACCGGAAAAGCTTGCGGAGCTCCGGCGGATAGAGCAGGTTGCTGAGCACAACAGGATAGCCCTAAACATTATCAGCCAAGTTGGGCCAGGTGATCCATCTCTGAGGGTCTCGTTTGAGTTCCCGCACCACCCTCACTTTGCAGTGGCAGTTGTGAAGAGATCATGATTCAAGTTTGGCATAGCCAATTTGTTACCCCCACCCCATATTGATAGTGGATAGCGAATAATTGGCTCCCCAATATCATTCATATTGCTGGCATGTTCATTGGTTCTTAAGTGGGCATCAGTATGTGCGTGTTGCGCCCATGTAACAATTTTGTCGACAGGTGCAGGGAAGAAGCCCCTCGCACCTGCCCTTATTTTGTAAGGAAATTTTGATAGTACTTATTATGCAAAACATGATTATACGGATGATGTGTAGTTGGGGTGGTAATTTTTCGCCGGCAATGTTACTTGCAAGGAATTTGTTGTCATGTGCATCACTGATTGTGATTTTTTTTTTGAGAGCGCGCACGCGATACTCAACCAGGCTATCTCTACTTTTGTTTATCCTGTTTTTTCTCTCTCTAATCAAAGTTGAAAAGTCGTCTGAACGGATAAGACATATCATGATAGTTTTGTGTGCATTGCCAATGATGTAAAGGTCAAGAGTAGAATGGACTCGTCAAAGTCAGACTAAAGCTGGAAAGCACGTTAAAATTTAGCCATCGCCGTCGCCTAAATGGTCCATTGAAGGCTTTGACACATACTTCCTCCATACTCGTAAAACAAGTCGTTTAGGACAGCGACACGGTCTATAAAGCATAACTTTGACTTGTTATTTTAACAAAAATATTTATTAGAAATTGATATATTTATACTTTTGTGAAAGTATGTTACAAATATGTTTATATGATTTCAACATTTTCAAACTCAACAATTTAAAAGTTATTTATGATTTATATTTCCAATGTTTGACCAAAATCTTGTCCAAAACGATTTATTTTATAGATATGGAGGGAGTACTTCGTACTAGACTTGTGGGGTTACCACGATTTTGGAAATCCTCTATTGAACTGGTGAGCTCTTCTAGACAGTTGACTTAGGTAATAACACACAATATATGTATAATAGTCCGGTGGCCACGTACTACAGGATGTGTACCACTATTGCGGCACATGAATCTTGCCATACCATCGTCTAAAATATTTTCGGCAAAACTCTTACCGTCGTTTTGGAAAAAATTTACCACCGGAAATTTTACCATCGGCTACGGAGCCCAACATTATGGTTGCCTCACATGACCGGAACATCCCCCCTTTAACTCTAGCAGGCATATGAAAAGTATAGCATCTTCGTTTTACTGGACAATTTACTGTTAATATTATCGNCATTTCTATATATTCTGCTGAGATGAGAATGTGTGGTTTGATACACTAGAATATTGTNTTTTTTTTTAGTTTTGATGTATATCATTTAACTTATTATTGTAAATCACATTTGTATATATATTTGATTTATGGAGATGCGACCATGGATACTTGCATGTTCTAATTAGGCTTGGCAAGAACTGAGAAACGGTTGGTAGCCCATCTTGGTACAAATTTGTGCATTAGATTTACTAAGTTTGTAAAAAAAGTTATATTATTTATTTTTTCTTTCTATACACACGGCCTAATACATAAACCTTTCATCTTTTCACCGATCTAAACATCCGCGTGTTGCCATGAGTTTGACGGCACCAGACTTCGGCAATTTGAACACGACCGCGCACCTGCGACTGGCTGCTTGATCTCGCGACAACGTTGAATGGGAGACCTCCAGGCTCCGTTGTATAAACTGGCATATAAGCTGCTTGATCTCGCGACTACGTTGAATGGGAGACCTCCAGGTTCCGTTGTATTGTATAAACTGGCATATACTCCCTCCATTCCAAATTGTAAGTCATTCCATAAGTTTTGGAGAGTCAAATTATTTTAAGTTTGACAAAAAATTATAGAGAGAACCACGAAGATTTGTTGCGTTGAACAAACTTATTATAAAAATATATGTTACCAAAAATCTAATGATACTTATTTGCTATGATAAATATTTTTACTTTAATGTAAAAACTTAGTCAAACTTGAAATGGTTTGATTTTTATAGAATCTTAGAATGACTTACATTTTAAAACAGAGGAAGTACTATTCAATAAACAATTTCAAGTCGTAAACGCCGTAACAAGTAAGATTGCCACTCGCTCAACAAAAGGAGCATGATATGATTGCAGCAGCAACAAATAAAAAAAAGAGCGCGAGCTAAGCTACAGGTTGTGATACACCTTTATCGCAGATAAACGCTAAGCTAACCGACCAACTGAACGGCATAAAATTAGTAGTTTAAGTACATGCTAATTGGCCGAACCTATTCATTGGACTGAACTCAGGGTGTGTTTAGTTCAGCAACTTTCACCTGCAACTTACGCATTGAAAAATGTGTCTTTCTCACAGAACACGTTTTCCAATAGCAACTTTCACCTCCAACTTTCCAATCTAAACACCCTCTCGAGAACAAAACTTTTGATCACAATTCACAAGTGAGGAAGCTGAGGAAAAGGCAACGGAGGCGGCGGCGGAACCGCGGAAGCAGGAGCAGGCCAGCAGCTGAGAAAAGCAACGCCAAGTCAAAGCAGCAAGAAGAGTAAAGAAGTGAAAGGGAGTTCGTTGGTCAGCGCCTCAGACGAGCCGCCGACGCGCGAGAACACGTGTGCCAGAGTCACACTCACCAGGCACGCGGCGACGAGCAACGACGACTCTGTCCTTCCCGTTCCGTTCTACCTCGCCTCGCCTCCGTCCGTCCTTCCCCGCGCCGCGCCAGCTCCGTTTCAGACCAGACTCACGGCTTGCTCNTCTCTCTCTCTCTCTCTCTCTCTCTCTCTCTCTCTTCCCCGTCCAGACAACGTAGGAGGAGCAGTAGCAGGCGAGAAGAAGAACCCGACCAGATATTCCTCTGCAGTCTCGGGCCCCGGGCGACCGCAGTGATCTCCTCCCTTCTCCGCCGCCGATCAAAGTCCAGGCCTTTTTCTTCCGCCAGGTAGGTTTGATCATTCTGCGGTGCGGGGCAATGGGTGTTCGTCGGCCGATTTGTTTCTGCAGGGCTTAAGAACCAGCCTGCAGCGAATTCGATTCCCCACTTTCGTTAACGTAATCGTGGCTCCCTTTGTTGGTGGGGACTTGGGACTGAATAATCTGGTTCGTTTTTATCCCAACCTGGCAGTTTGGCCAACTTGAGCCTTGCTGTTGGAGCTTGCGGACCGGCGAGTGGTTGATTCTAACTAATCATGCTATTTTTGTGAAATTTTGGTCCTTCAAAAACTAAGTGTCTGTTGCTTATAAACCGAAGCAAGAAGTTATAGAGTTCCAACTCCAACTTCAACAATCATCGCACTTTTTTGGGGGCGTTGTTCATCTGTTGGTGATCTGCCGTCGCCCCTCCAGTTTTTATAGTTTTGTTTTTATTTCTGTTGTCTGCCATTTTTTTAGGATGTTGTTGGAGCCTTAAGGTACGTTTCTCTGTTACGTTGTTTGGGTCCACGATTTTTGGGGATTTCTTTGTTTCCTCCTATTTAGCGCTTATATCTCGCCCCATTTTTCTCCTCAAGAGTTTACTGATTTGACGGGTTTCAAATTTCGAACGCGACTCATCGTGATATTCTAGGTGTGGCATAGGGTGTTCCTATGCTCGTGTGCCTAGATTGTCTTTGAAAGCTCTTGTTTTGGTGAGTCTTCATTTTTATCAGTCCAAATTGGTGCTTTCCTTCAGATGTCCATCTATTTCTAATTTTCTATTGCAAACAACCAGCAACACAGTTTTATAGGATAGATAAGGATTTTGGATCTTTTTTCTGTGTTTCCATTCTGATTAAGCAGCTAGCCTTTTTCAGTTATGGATGGTTTTGCAATTTTGTATGGAACATGATCTTCATCTACTGGCTCTCAATGAACTCACATGCATCACTTTTTGTCTATTCTTTGTAGGTCGATCAGTCCAATCAGGAGACATCTATCTGTGTCATGGCTGGGGGTGGCACAGGGATCAGGAAGTACGTTGGGGCTCTCAAGGATACCACAACGGTTAGCATAGCAAAAGTAAACAGCGATTATAAGGTAACGATGATCAAAATCTTTGAAGGTTCATGTTCAGGTTGTCTCGTCGTTTCCGCTGTGGTGTTAAACTGCTCTTGTCTTGCTACTCTCTCCCTTGTAACAGGACCTGGACATTGCTATTGTGAAGGCCACAAACCATGTTGAGAATCCAGCAAAGGAGAAGTACATAAGAGGTGATCATTCATGTGCTTCTGACCTGTCAACTTTTGCTGTATTTGTGCTCACACATTTCTGGTTTGCAGATATTTTTTACCATCTATCTCCTGGAAGGCCTCGGGCAGATGTAGCCTACTGCATTCGCGCCCTTGGTAGACGTCTTTCAAAGACACGGAACTGGGCAGTACGTCTAATGTGGATTTCCTGATGTTCATATATTAGTAGTTTTGTAATGCTCCAGTTTAAATTTTTGCTAGAATTTTACCTATATAATCTTCTCAATGTGTCCACAAGCTAGGAATTGAGTTCTCCATTGTTATTCACATTTCCATCCTATATCTAACTTCCCATTCTTTAAGAGGCTATCTACATCTATGCTTGCTTAAATAACATATATTGACATTATACAAACCAGTTCATTTCCAGTCAATATATGTCTCTGATAAAGAAATTATTCCTTGTAACTAGGTATATATCAATTTGAATAATAGTTGTTGGAAAAAAGGACCCCTTTTTTAATCCAGCACTGCTTAGGTTTTGTTTCAGAAAAAAAAGTTTACTTCACATTATCCTGGGGATTGGTATTGTATACTTTGCTTGCTTCTGATTATAACTTTTTAGTGTAATGCACAAAAGTGTAAGCAACATGGTACTCAAACCTTTTATATTTGCATTTTGTCTGACAGGTTGCTCTGAAGACATTAGTTGTCATACACCGTGCTCTTCGGGAAGTCGATCCTACTTTCCGTGATGAATTTATTAGTTATGGAAGAACTAGCTCCCATATGCTCCATATGTCCTACTTTAAGGACGATTCTAGTACAGAAGGTACCACCTAGTTTTGAACTTCATCCAGATTCTGGAACTAGTATTGAAACTAGTAAGAATTTATTGTGACTATTTGTTATTTACAGCCTGGGAGTACTCTACATGGGTGCGCGATTATGCTTTATATTTGGAGGAGAGAGTTGAATCGTTCCGTATACTGAACTATGACGTTGAAAAGGATCCATTGGTAGGCAATCTAATTTGGTTTAGTTGGTAGAACTTGCTCACCAAACTTAGTTGTGGTTTATATTCTATTATATATGCTTCATTTATCATTTTAGAGCTCTGCAGCTAATCTATCGATAGATCAGGTCTTTAGAGGCTTCTTGAACATTTTAGTTATGCTAACTCTTGCACCCACAGAGAACTCGGAATCTTGATACAATTGGATTGCTCGAACAATTACCAGCATTACAGCAGCTTCTTTTTCGACTACTTGGTTGTCAGGTAATTTAGTCACTATTATCCTCTGTAGAAATACACCAGTTTCTGTGTTTCAGAGTTACCATTTGCATTTAAAAGGTCCCTTGCTGACCTCTTCTTTTCTTCTCTTTTCTTTTAGCCACAAGGGTGTTCATCTTATAACATTATAATTCAGCATGCACTATCAATGGTGAGGAAACTGAGGATTTCAGGCAATTTATACTAGTGATCTTAGCATTCCTTGACCTTATTTTATGTGTTACTGGCAGGTTGCTGTAGAGAGTATTAGGATCCAAACTGCCATCAATNGATGCAATACTCAATCTTGTTGACAAGGTGGGGACTGCTAGCTTGCTGTTCAAAGG
>JAZFNS010002595.1:719-14336 GCA_037127165.1 Alloteropsis angusta | reverse complement strand
TCCTTGATAAATATTTTTGCATTTCCAAGCTTTAATTTTATTTTCATCCAAGTAAAATTACTAAACTACGCTTTATTTATGGAGATCTATACTATACACCACTAATTGGTGATATGGAATACCGTAAAGAGCGCAATAATAATAACACATGACCATACATGAACAGTTTTTATGAGCTTTGCAAGTAAAGGTTAGAGGAACCAATGTTGTTTTTGGTGAATCAAGCATAAAAGTTGAATAGAAGTAAAGCCTCCCAGCCTGGTGACCTGCTTGTGCACATTTAGTTCCATACCATCTCTGGTATGTAACTTCCTAGATGCCAGTGGCACTTCACTTCGATTTAAAAGAAAGAATTACAGAGGATTCTCTGTTTCGCACCCATACAGCGTGGCACCGATATATACCAAAGAAGAAGAAGAAGACCACATATTGTAACCACTTGAAACTCTAGAACTCGATCTGACATCCATCTTACTAACCATGGCTTGAGGAAGGGGGTGCCTTCCTGGCCCAAAGGGCAAGAAGCATCCTGCTGAATATGACCAAAAGCCTATGTTTTTCCATGGATTATACCGAGACAAACTGGAGAGGTCCTCCAAGGGCTACAGGCCGAGACCGGAAGTACTAGACTCTTGGGCTTCCTCCCTAGGCAACCTCCCTCTTTTTCCAGGGACAGATTAGTTTTTGTGGCACATATGTGCCACGGAAAAAGTTGAGGCTACAACCTAGAATGAACCTCATGCTAGAAACTGAAAAGTCCATCTACATTCAAGTAATAGATTTGTAATAGCGAAATTGCAACACATAGTTACTTATAAAACCCATGTTTCAAGTACGTAGATACCAAAGTTTTTTGTTTATCAAAACTCTCCATGATTGCTTAAAGAGGTCAAAGCATATCTCACCTCAGTACCAGATTCATTGATGGCTGTTGAAAGTATGCAATGCGTACTTGGAATATTCTAGAGGGCTCGAGATATATTAGGACACTACTTTGTCGTGCATCTGGATAAGATCATGGCAAAATAAGGAAGAGTGTAGAAGTTAGATATATTAGGTAGCCATGCTTCATGGTGAAGTCTCGAATATTCTAGAATGGAGATATTTGTATGTGGAGCTTTGGACGAGTACCACTCAACACTAATCCAACGGTGATGTATAGCACTACAAATAAGTGTGCCCTCCACACCAAAGTAGCAATGTCAAGTATCAGTCGGAGCCATTTGAAGATGGCATAGGTAGGCACCATGTAAGAGTGAAGTGTGTAGGGTAGCCACATAAAAAGTGTAAATTACTTATGTTGTAAATATATAGTTGAGTTCCATATAGTGTTGGTCTCCTGTGTTTGTCATATAAATCTTTAAACATTTTAGTCTTTGGTCAGTCATACATAACTAGAGTCGTAACTTAAATTTGTAGTCTTCTGGAAAAAATAATTTGATTGCTGGCCATCTTAAAAGCATAAGATAAATCTCAAGTTCCAATGGCTTGTCACTGGCAAAAAAATGAATAACACAACATTATTTATTATTTATATTCACATTACCGGACATAATTCGCTTGAAAATCTAGAGTCAGAATCATAGAAGTGACTTGCAATGTTCATTTCTTAATTTTTCATCAGCCGAATGAGTTTACTTGTTTTCATCCTTATTATTAACTCTCGATTTCTTGTATCATCAATAAGTTATTTCCAAATACCGCCACTCTGAGACAATGCATCAAACTCACACACCATGCATAAACAATGTCTGAAAACAACATAAATGGATTGTTAACAATGGTTCTATAGTTAGATACTAATAATAACATAAGCAACTTTTTGAGGCCAGCTGTATAATCACATACCTTCTACTTGTGTGAGGTATATTCAAACTATTTCTTTTGACATTGTTATGCTGAAAATTGTCTTTAGTAATTGTTGATACAACTGTAACATCAAAGATATGTCCGTCCAAGTTATCAATGAACTTAACTGCCAGATTCATTTTATGCTGTATTTTCTCTAACCAATCAATTGATCTCGAACAACAATGGCTTCATTATTTGATAGGCACAAAACTCCAACTTTTAGCTTTTTACTTGTATCAGTGAGACCTACAACAAAATCAAAAAAGGATGAAAAGAGAATTAGTCTATTAACAATAGATTTGTTGTTTTTTAGAAAAATAAATGTCACTATACATTTTTCAACAAATGGATCAACCAGCAAAAATTATAATCCCATGTCATCTTTAAATATGTGAGGAAACTGGGCTCATCCATGTGCAGAAATCGGCTTCTCCTGGTCGTAGACGTACACTTGCCAAGGCTTCAGGATGAAGAAGTTCCGAGACAACAGGGAATGCCCCACCATTGTGTTCCCTTCCTCCAGAAGCCTCTCCACCCGCTCCGTGTGCTTGGGGTTCACTTCCTGATACGACAAGATCTTTAGTACCTACAACTGCAACATCATCACAGTGCAAGTCAGTGCTCAAATCCATCATATGAAGCTTCAAGCATAGTATTGCACATGCATAACACACAAACACAACATTACTAATAATAACACATGACAATACATGAACAATTTTTATGAGCTTTGCAAGTAAAGTTTAGAGGAACCAAGCATCAAGCATAAAAGTTAAATCGAAGTAAAGCCTCCCTCCCTGCTGACCTGCTTGTGCACATTTAGTTCCATACCATCTCTGGTATGTAACTTCCTGGATGCCAGTAGCATTTCACTTTGATTTAACAGAAATAATTATTGAGGATTCTCTGTTTCTCACCCATACAGCGTGGCACCGATATATACCAAAAAAGAAGAAGACCACAGACTATAACCACCTGAAACTCTAGAACTCGATATGACATCCATCTTACTAACCATGGCGTGAGGAAGGGGGTGCCTTCCTGGCCCGAAGGGCAAGAAGAATCCTGCCGAATATGACCAAAAGCCCAGATTTTTCCAGGGATTATACCGAGACAAATCGAAGAGGTCTCAAGGGGCTACAGGCCGAGGCCAGAAGTACTAGACTCCTGGGCTTCCGCCCCAGGCAACCTCCCTCTTTTTCTAGGGATAGGTTAATTTTTGTGGCACATATGTGCCATGGAAAAAGCTGAGGCTACAACCTAGAATGAACCTCATGCTAGAAACTAAAAAGTCCGTCTACCTTCGTTCACTAGATTTGTCATAGCAAAATTGCAACACAGAGTTACTTATAAAACCCATGTTTGAAGTACGTAGATTACAAAGTTTTTTGTTTATCAAAACTCTCCATGGTTGATTAAAGAGGTCAAAGCATATCTCACCTCAGTGCCAGATTCGTTGATGGCTGTTGAAAATATACAATGTGTACTTGGAATATTCTAGAAGGTTCAAGATATATCAGGACACTACTTTGTCGTGCATATGGATAAGATCATGGCAAAATAAGGAAGAGTGTAGAAGTTAGATATTTTAGGTAGCCATGCTTCATGCTAAAGTGTGAAATATTCTAGAATAGAGATATTTGTATGTTGTGCTTTGGACGATTACCACTTGGCACCAATCCAACGGTGATGTATAACACTATAAATAGGTGTTCCCTTCACACCAAAGTAGCAATGTCAAGTATCAGTCGAAGCCATTTGAAGATGGCACAGGTAGGGACCATGCAAGAGTGAAGTGTGTAGGGTAGCCACATAAAAGTGTAAATTACTTATGTTGTGAATAAATAGTTGAGTTCCACATATTGTTGCTCTCCCGTGTTTGTTATATAGACCATTAAATATTTTAGTCTTTGGTCAGTCATACATAACAAGAGTAGTAACTTAAAATTTGTAGTCTTCTAGAAAAAATAATTTGATTGCTAGTCATCTTAAAAGCATAAGATAAATCTCAAGTTCCAATGGCTTCTCACTAGCAAACAAATGAATGACACAACAGTATCTAGTATTTATATTCACATTACCAGACACAATTCGCTTGAAAGTCTAGAGTCAGAATCACAGAAGTGACATGCAATATTCATTTCTTAATCTTTCATTAGCCGAATGAGTTTACTTGTTTTCATCCATATTATTAACTCTCGATTTCTTGTATCATCAATAAGTTCTTTCCTAATACCGCCACTCTGATCCAAATCATCAAACTCACCCACCCTGTTTAAACAATGTCTGAAAACAACATAAAAGGATCGTCAACAATGGTTCTATAGCTAGATACTAATATTAATATAAGCAAATTGTTGAGGGCCAGCTATATAAATACATATCTTGCATTTGCGTGAGCTACATTCAAACTAGTTCTTTTGACATTGTTAAGCTAAAAATTATATTTAATAATTGTTGATACAACTATAACATCAAAGATATCTCCGTCCAAGTTATCAATGAACTTAACTTCCAGAATAATTTTATGTTGTATTTTTCTCTCATTAATCAATTGACCTCTAACAACAATGGCCTCATTATTTGACAGACACAAAACTCTAACTTTTAACTTTTTACTAGTATCGGTGAGACCTACAACAAAATCAAAAAGGATGAAAAGAGAATTAGTCTATTAACAATACATTTGCAGTTTTTTAGAAAAATAAATGTCACTATACATTTCCTACAAGCGGATCAACCTGCCAAAAAACATAATTTCACATCATCTCTAAATAAACGTGAAGAAACCGGGATCGTCCATGTACGGAAAAATCGATCGTCAACCATCAATCCATTCTTCCGTGGCAAAGGGTCACCCGCACACCTCATAAAAAAACAAAGCCTTCTGCGAGGGTCATCGGCGTGGCTTGGGAAAAAATAATAGCTAAGCAGATTTCTTTCATGGCAAAAACAAAAAATAAGTCCAACATGAATGAAAAAAATATAATGGTGAAAAAAGAACAAGTGAGTTTTCCATTGTTGTGAACCCATTGCAACACACAGACATTTTGCTAGTACAAGAAAAAATTACCAAAGTTAAAGAAAAGGTAATCAGTTACTTTGTACTCGTTTTAGTTTATTGACACGTGGTGATACACATAAAATAAAATATTGGTACCACGATCAAGAAATTTGTACCTATAGGATTGAATCTGCGTTTTTTTTCCAAAACTTACAAGTTTGCAAGTTCAGATCGCCATGCACAAATAAAAGGTACGTATATATTGCAACATGGTAACATTTTTAGGCTATAGTTCGGCAACTTTTTTGATCGCTACGGTAAATTCAAATGTATTGATACTAATTAGAAGTAATAAATTTAGATAAACCTATTCCACAACCCTAGGTGAAATTGCAAAACGAATCTATTAAGCCTAATGAGGCCATGATTAGACAAAGGGTCCCTTTGGTTGGGCCGTGACTTTCGAGAAAGTAGTTGTGGTCTGTGACTTTCAAAGCAGATGTGCAATGTGGCTTTTGAAAAATCTCGTTTTGTTCAACTGTTGTGGCTTTTCAAATAACTGGTCTCAATTACAAGCGGCCCCACATGTCATACACACATTTTATCTTCTTCTTCATCTTGCGCATGGAATGCCTGAGCAGAGCAGCTCGTGCCCTCCGGCAAGGCCGTGACAGGCCGCGGCAGAGCTGCTCACGCTTGCCAGCGAGGCCGCAGGAGAGCTGCTTGTGCCGCCGCGAGGGACCAGAACCTTCTGCGCTACATCTCGGAAACTAATTAGAAGCTCCACGCCGATGTACTGCAAATCCCATACTGCATGGACCGCGTGCCGCTGCCCGCTCGCCGGGGCCGGCCCGCTGCCGGCGACCGGTGCAAGGGCCGCATGGACGAGGCAGTCGTAGTGAGCTGCGCAAAGGGGAGGCCGGGGTGCGACGTGGTAGGGACTCTCACGTAGCTGGCCGCCGGGTCGCCAAGGGAGGCGTAGCGACAACAAGATCTGGCGGTGGCATAGGGAGCTCGGCACGGGAGAGAAAAAGGGGCGACAGAGGGAAAGCGAGGAAAAAGAAAAATGAACTGGTATCTATGTAATCAATGGCAGGTGGGTAATTTTTGTACCCAAAGGCAGTTGAAAGCAGGGGGAGAGGTGCTTTCAATTTTATACTAGAGAAAAAGTAGCTTTTGGGTTAAAACAACATATGCTTTTTACCCCTTTGGTTGGGCTTTTGGCTTTTGGGGCAAAAGCCCAAGTCAAAAGCCGAACCAAAGTCACCCAAAGTTGTGCTACAGTACACAATCTCTAATGAGGATTAGTTAGGCTTAATAGATTCTTCTCGTGATTCCCATCCATCCATGTAATTAGTTTTATAATTAGATCATGTTTAATCCTCCTGATCCATTTGAAAGTCACGACGCCGTATAGTCTGGTGTTACTGTTTGTAAACACGGCAGACCATACGACGTCTGTGTCAGGGAGATTTTTACACTACGTATTATCCGATAATGCACAACGTAGTTTTCGACGTACATCTTCTGTAGAGTTGATGTACCAATAGGTGGTAGAATGAACGGCGTACAAGTGACATCGTCATTTGATCGTTTGAAAAGTGAAGTGACTATTGGAAAAGCTATACTGTGTATAGTCCGGCGTTGGGGGTGAGTTGCACGACAGAAGGTACAATGCTTATGTTTTCTGTGTGGCTTTTAAGCAACGGTTAGTCTAGCCCCTTGGGCTATATATACACCCTCATTTTGTCATTTTAAGGTGCTAGAGTCTACAAGAAGTTCATACACAACCTCAATACATCCAAGCCACCCTCTGTGTTACATTGGTCATACTTTGCGAGTGAGAAAGCAAGGATAGGCCTAGTGACAGAGCTAGAAAGGTTTAGTGCCTTGTTCTTGGTTCTTGAGTGAACCACCCTTGTAATCTTGGTGTGTCGGTGCCTTGGAGTCTTAGTGACTCATCGGCAAGTCTTCGACCCTCCAGCTAGTGTGGAGCGGGGTCGACAGCTTTGTGCAGGGGACAAGAAGACCCCCTCCTTGGTGGAGAAGCTCTGTAGTGAAGACGGAGTCAAAATCTCTGGAAGTGTAGGTTGAGGAGAGCATAGTCTTAGTGAATTGCTCATCATCCACCTTGAGGACCTTTTTTGGTGAGCTCAAGGTTTTGACCGGGAATCAAGCCTTGGCAACTGGGAGCACATTCTTTGTGGAGCTCCAACATGGAGCAAGTGTTAGCCGAACCACGAGATAAATCGATGTGCCGAGTTTGTATCTCTCTAGCCCTCCTTTGAGGTTCCGCATTTCTTACTTGGAACATGTGTGACTTTGCCTTTTCTAGAGTAGTATCTTGATATCATTGGCTCAAAATCGCAAAACTCTTTTGGGTGGATGGAAACACTAGAAGAAACCTTAGTTGCACATTTAGATAGCATGTCTTAGTGTTATTTTGTGCAATTAGAGGCAAGCGGTAGAAAGGTTTAAAAAGGCTAATTCAGCCCCTCTCCCTTTTAGTCTATCAGGAGCATCAATTCATTTCATCATGTAATCGAGCACGCAACCAACAATTTGTCATCCTTGGCTCATGTAGGCCTGCTAATGGGGCGGGTTGAAATGGGTTTTATGGGGCGGGTTGTGATGTGGGGTGTGTTGAGGTGGGTCAAAATGGGTTTTATTACCAAATGTGTTGGGACGGGTTCGATATACAACAAATACGGGTTAAGGTGGTTTGGACATGATTCTTTTTTATGCGGGGCCCTTGTATAAGTTCAAGCTCATCACTTTGCACAAAATAGCATATTATCAAAATGAGTTATCAGTAAAAATTTCAATCAATTTCTCTAAAGTTTTAAGGTATGAATGTGAGGTTTTAATTTTATGGTCCGGCTCTGAACATGTGAGTATGTGGCCCACATATAAATCCAGCAGCACCACTTTGCACAAAGTAGCACTTTATCAATATGAGTTATCTATAACAATTTCAGTCAATTTCTCTAAAATTTTAAGGTGTTAATTTGAGGTTTTAGTTTTATGGGGCAGGTAGGGTTGGGTTTACATAATAAATTATGGGGCGGAGCGAGGTGAGAAGATAAGTTTATTTAAAATGGGTTGGGGGCGGGTTTTACCCCATTAGCGGGGCTATGTCAAATCAAAATTTTGAATTGCACCTTGCAGTTAAAAATTTGAATTGAACCCTCTATGATACCCTAACTATGTGCTCTTCAAGGCAATGGAAACATTCGGACGACCACACCGGTGATGTATTACAATTCTGAAGACATCTACAAAGTGTTACCTGCACCTTACATATTCAAATTCAAGCAACATCGGTAGTAGACGAAGAGGTCGATGGGTGAGGTAGACGGTCAACAAAAGCAAACATTCTGTTGGCAAATGTTGGTTGCACCAACAAGACGACCACTAACAACTCCAGATGCTTGTGAATTGTGATGGAGGAGAACTCTGAATATGGAGACATGTAAACGTAACTGATTATGCCACTAACAGTTAGTCCATCATTGGCTCATGTAAAATCACATTGTTTTGAATCGCATCTAGAAGTTAAGAATTAGCCATAAATTTCTCTCTGGTCCTTAGTTATCTGTATGCTGTCCGAGGACCCAAGGGCAAGAGGTGCTTTAGTTAATTCTACAAAGAAGAAGCATTCTGAATCCGTAACGAATTCATAGATGGCAGTTCAAGGTCTTTGTCAAACAAGACGTTTCTTTCCGTATAGTAATTTTTAATGAACGGCTTATCTTTTTTCTTGAAATTGGATAGTTCCAAAGTGAATAGATTCAGTGGGCTCGATAAAATAATCATAAAACGTCATCTTAATTGGTGACATTTTGCTGTTCTGAAGAGATTTGTAGAATGTGGCCCACATCATATATGTGCACCAAGCATCCAAAACATGTAATAGTCACATCAAATTTGAGTTTTTGATCCCAGACATATAGTTTTTTTATTATAGAATTCACAAAAAAAGATGACATACAAGAGAATATAAATCATCTCTCAGCTTTCTTGAACTTTGCACCACAAGAAGAAACCATCATCAGCTCTATGAAGAAATGATGCATACATAGACTTCTGTTTGTGATGACAGAATACTTCAATAAACTAAATTACTCATAGAGGTATACAGAAACAGGAGACAATATCAAAAGAGTCAATTACCACCAGAAGTTTGGTTTCCTAAACACCATCTGGTTAACCCATAATGATAACTCATTTGCTTTGACTGCAAGTTGTGGAACCGTTACTTTTTGTTATACAAAATCTAGGTCCTAGTCGCATCCTTGTTGCGAGTGAACTAATCCGAAGTATGTTCCGGCTGGACCCTTGCCCATGAGGGATGCATGTGTGCCCATCTCTAGAACAATACCTTTCTCAAGCACAATGATGTTATCAGAGTTCTGGATTGTACTAAGCCTGTGTGCAACCACTACACTTGTTCTGCTAGCCAAAAGATGGTCCAGCGCCTCCTGTACCACCTTCTCAGTGTGGCTGTCCAATGCACTTGTAGCTTCATCCAATAGCAAGATGGCAGGGTTTTTCAGGATTGCACGAGCAATTGTAATGCGCTGCTTCTGTCCCCCTGACAATTGGACACCACGCTCACCACACGATGTGCCATATCCATCCTTGAGGCTACTAATGAAGTCATGTGCATACCTTGCCGCATTCGTAATTTCTTCTTCACTAGCTATTTCTGTGCCATACACAATATTCTCTCTAATGGTGCCTTCAAACAATGTTGGCTCTTGGCTAACCAACCCAATGTGCTTTCGTAGGGCTTGAAGGTTATATGTTTTTATGTCTCTACCATCAATCATTACAACCCCCATAATTGGGTCATAGAATCGCTCTACAAGCCCAATGATGGTTGATTTGCCAGAGCCACTTTTCCCAACAATAGCTGTTGACTTACCTGACTGGATGCTGAAGGATAATCCTTTAAAGATGAGCACATCTAGCCTCGATGGATATGCAAAATCAATCTCTCTGAAGTCGATATCACCTTTGATCATGTCTGATTTGTGTCCATCAGGGTTGTTAGGGTCAATTTTTGTCTCCCTGTCAAGAACAGCAAACACTGAGGTGACTATGTCAGCACCCTTGGCAAGGTCTGTTGTCATAGTAACTGCATCTGCTACCAAACGTCCTGTACTTGCTAGAATCAAAAAGGTTTGAAACAGGGCCTTGGAAGTAATGTTGTGGTCAGCAATGAGTATGCCACCGTACCAAAATGTAAGGGCCCAAACACAACTCAATAGGCTCATAGTGGTGCTGAGGCCAATACCAGCAAGCAATGACTGTAAAATACTTTCCTTGCGTAGGCCATCTTGTGCTTGGCCAAAGAGGCGCATGATGCGGTCCTGGGATGAGAAAGCAATTACTATCCGATGATTAGACACAGCCTCAGTGGCCAGCTTGCTACATTCAGATTGTGCCTGTATTGATTTCTTGAACATGTTCTTTAGTAAGACATGGCGAGCATAAAAGCAGATAATGATAAGGGGCTGCAATGCTATTGTAACAAGTGCCAAACGCCAAGCAATCACCAGACACGTGATGCAGGTGATGAAAATTGAAGAAACTGTCTGGATGACGAGGGACATTCGGTCACCAATGAGGAACCTCACCTACAAAACACAAGTTTGTTTTGGTCAGGCACATTACTCTTTTTTCTGTAATTGCTCATCATAAGCTTTGTTTATGTATTTAAACTTACAACACTGGCATCATTGGCAAGTTTTGAGCATATGGCACCAGTAGAGTTCTCATCGTGTTCAAACCACCCAATTTCAAATGTGAGGATTTTCGAAAGCATCTGCTCTCTTATCCTTTTGCTGAGGTACTCACCCATGGCACCAAAGTTGTAATGTTGTGCAATATTGATCAGGAATGATAGCATAGAAAGACTAACAAAGAAGAGTGAGTAGAACCTGGTTTTATTCTTGATCTCTTCATGATCTGTCGAGAAGAAGATCGAGATCATGCTCCCCATGGCATATGCGTATACAGGATGTAATCCTCCAAACACAATTGCACTAAAGCTTCCGATTAGCGCATGCTTCCACTCGGGTGCATTAAGCATCAATAGACGTATGAAGGATGGAACAAGAAGCACTGCTGGCTTCTCTGTATTGCCGTTATCTTCAGCACTACCCATAGATAGTGTTAACATTGATCTGCTTGCATTGGATAACCTCCTGCTCATACTATGGATGCTTGATTTCCCTGTAACAGATGTAATTCCAATTCCACCAACCTCACTAGTATCCTTTGACAACTTGAACTTCTGAAGGTGGATAAGAGAAGTGTAAATGCCATTCTCATTGGCAACGAGATCATCATGTGATCCCAGCTCCTTGATCTCACCAGAATGCATGACAACAATTACATCTGCATTTTGGATGGTGGATAACCGATGAGCAACGACAATAGTAGTCCGACCAACTGAGGTCAGTTCAAGCGCCTCTTGGACAACACGCTCTGAATTAGTGTCCAATGCACTGGTGGCTTCATCAAGGAGGAGGATCTTGGGTGACTTGATGGTTGCTCTGGCAATAGCAATTCTTTGCTTCTGTCCTACAGACAATTGGACACCACGCTCGCCCACCTGTATTTTATTTCTATCCATTGTTAGAACCCATGCATGTGTGAACAACATTTAATATTTACTAGAAGAAGATATATTTAGTTCCATGTCATTTGGTTTGGTCAACTTCTGTGCAGACTACACAGGCAATGTGTACTTTACATAACTGAAACTACTTTAGAAGCTGGTTATTAGAAGAATATGTCTCATACTGATGCAAAATTAGCATACTTTACTACGGTCAAGACTGATATATATTTTTTTATCAGATACAATGACATGCTTTGGTACCAAAGGACACACTTTGGTACCGGGTCGTGTTACAAATCGGTACCAAGGGTCAAATACCCTTTAATACCAGGTCGTAACACCACCCGACCTTTGGTACCAGATGTTGTTACGACCCGGTAATAAAAGATCCTCGGAGCCTACCAAATTTAGACCAATAGGAAATGAAAACTCATTTTTCTGGTAGGGTTAATGACAGGCTGAGACGTGTTGTGGATGTTTATACTTTCTAAAAATTTGGTAAAGTTGGACATGTTTGACTTATTAGGCTTATTAGTGACTACGGAGTACTACTTTGTGAGTGACAGAGAAACATGAACAAAAGTGGTTACAGATTGCGAACGGTCGGCAGCACCTGCGTGTCGTAGCCCTGCGGCAGCTGGGAGATGAAGTCGTGGGCATTCGCCGCCTTCGCCGCAGCCATGACCTCCTCCTCGGTCGCGTCCTCCTTGCCGAACAAGATGTTCTCCCTGATGGAGGTAGCGAACAGCGCTGAGCCCCATCTGTGCGCGCAGCCACCTGAGCCGCAGCTGGCGGATGTCGACGCCGTCCAGGGTCACCTGCCTTGCCAATGGGTCGTAGAACCGCTGCAGCAGCGCGATCACCGTCGACTTGCCTGACCCGCTGCTGCCGACAAGCGCCACCGTGCGCCCTGCCGGGACGTGCAGGCTGAAGCTCGCCAGGACAGCGCTCTCGGGCCGTGACGGGTAGCAGAACTCCACGTTCTTGAATTCCACCTCGCCAACGACAGCGGCAAGCTCCTCGCCGGTGTCACTCTCCGAGTCGATCTTGGGCACCCGCCGGATCACCTTCAGGATCCTCTCCGCTGCCGCACTTGCCTCCACGATGTACTTGATGTTTGACAGCCCCGTTCCGAGCGTGCTGAAAGGTTCCTCAATAATGGCGTCGTCGGCAACTCGGCATCTAGTAGTACATAGTATATACATATATATAATTTTGCAGGGCTCATAGTACTACTTACACGCCGCCGATGACAATGCTGGAGGAGACGGCGAAGAAGGTGCCGCCCTTGTAGCCATGGTACATGACGAGGCGGCTGCCATACCAAACATTGAAGGCGTAGATCGCGAAGGTGATGCCATTGCTGCCGATGGTCAGGCCCTTGGTGAGCCCCTGCCTGATCCCGAGCCGTGTGGGCTCGCTGAGCGCCGCGGAGAACCGTGCCACGGTGCTCCTCTCTGCTCCGGAGGAGTAGACGGTGCGCACCGACGACACGGCCTGCTCGGCGATGGCGCCCGGCCGTGTGTTGAGCTCCCTGATCCGGCGCGCGAGGCCGACGAGGATGCCGCCGTAGCGGAAGCCGGGGACGACGAGCAGCAGGACGGACGGCAGCCCCACCAGCGTGAGCCGCCACAGCATCACGAAGCCGGCGGCGTAGCAGCCCAAGAACACGGCGACGTTGATCACCAAGTTGGGCACCTTCTCGCTCAGCACGTCCTGCACGGCTAGGCTGTCGCTGGAGATGCTGGCGATCACGTCCGACGTCGACCCCACCTTGAGGTCGAAGTACTCCACGTCCTGCCGGAGCGCCGCCCTCAGGTACCGCGCCCGCATCCTCGACGACTGCCGCACCGCCGTCCATGTCCAGCAGTACCCCTCTGCAAGCACATGTACAGTGAGAGAGTCAGAGGCCGCCGCGGCATCGGCATGCCATGCTGGCTGGTGTGCCGACGTGTACTTGTTAGTTTTCTAATCCCTTAATTAGGGTTCTAAGGTTCTGGTGTAGAGAGTAAAAGGGTTCGGGTNCGACTACTCGGCGTACGACGGCCCTCACGCTTGGGGGCTGGCGCCGACCAGTCCTTCAAGAAAGGTGCATTCAGAAGCTTTTGGAATGACCCTTGAGCCAATTCCC
>JAZFNS010035083.1:10762-21989 GCA_037127165.1 Alloteropsis angusta | reverse complement strand
CTCCCGGGGCTCCTCCTTCTATGGCCGGAGAGGAGGAAGAAGAGGTCGCGCGGTCGCGCGGCCGCGCGACCGGTCTCGATATAAACTTTCCGTATAAGAATGTACCGATGTTTGTTTCGTTGTTTACAGCACGGGAAAAATCTTCTGCCTCAGTAGCAGGGTTTTTTTTACCGTTGGGAACCGGTCCGGTTCCCACGGTTACCGGTCAAACCGCCCCGGACCGGTTAGGGTACTGTTCATCGAAAACCGAAAAAACCGGTACTGTTCATCGAAAACAAAAAAACCGGTAAAAACCGGACCGGTTTACCGCTACCGCCGGCCGGCGGTAGCAGGTGTCCTTGGGCTCCTCGGGTACGGGACCGCCGGGCTCCTGGATTGCATCGGCAGCGACGGAGAAAAAAATGGCGGGGACGAAGAGGCTCGCCACGAAGGATCTGTCGCTACGGCCGGCGAAACTGCGGCGCGTTGTAAGTCCATGCGCATGTCTGTTGATGTTACGGTGGCCTATGGTGGGTTCGGCATGTAATCTGTTTTGGTGATTGTGCAATAGGGCCATGGAGACTGCGATGTGAGCGCTGCGATCCGCGCTCTGTCGATCGCGGAGCAGCAGGCGGGCTCCGACGGCGAGGAGGAGCTGCTGTTTCTGGCCGCAACCCCAGAGGCTGTCTCGGCGTTTGACTGGTCTGGTCTCGTTGGATTGCTAGATGCAGCAAACCGAGATATTGACCCTGAGGATCAACACTTGATCGTCGATGTTCCTGCTGTGAGTGCTTTTTTTTCTCGTTTCAACGAATCCAGATTTTTCTTAGACCTCTCGCTTGGTTTTGCCATATTTCTGTTTTTTTGGATGGGGAAACCCTTTTTTATATTTGTTGATAGGCGTATGGTAGCTTTATCAGATCTCAAAGGCGTTTTGGATGTACCGCTGACGCAACAGAGTTGTATTGGAATTCATTTTTTTTTCTTGGTTGCTGTAGGCGGCAAGGCGCATTCCTATCTCAAGGCAGCTTATCTTAAAACAGATAGTTGACTATCTTCGCATCAGGGTGTTTGGCTACGGGATTGTGATAGAATCCAAGGATCTGATGTATGGCTGGGTGGACATGGAAGTACCAAGCTCAAAGCAAGACTATGCCAGCACCAGGAAGAAGTTTTACAGCGACCAGTCATTTGACAGGGTGGAGGCTATGGAGGGTGCATGTGCTGCTGCCATTGATCATCTGCGCAGGTGCTGCTTTGTCCACGTTCTGGATATCAACTATGAACTGATCCAGGCTACTGAAAAGAAAAGATTCGAAGCTGAGACATGGTGCATGTTGCTGACTCATGCACTTGATGCTGGGAAGAGCAATAATAAGGCGATGCGCGATGCGTACTCTACCTTCTGTGTTGAGGCGAAGGAACTATGCTGTAAGTTTGAGGATGTATTCGGTGTTGGCACCATTGGGACAGGGAGCACTTCTTCTGCACCTGGAGTTGAGAAGATGTTCTACAACGGTCCGAGACCTCCTATCACTCGTGCTCAGGAGCTGGGACTTAGGTTGGTCAATCTGATCAACACAGTCACTGGTCTGGACTTCGCCCCAGATGATCTGGTAATTGGAGCTTCGTCTCTTTTCTCTGACATACGGATTGAATATATATTAATGCACAACGTGAATTCTAAGGCAACTGAATGCTGATATGCAGGCTGCGGCGTAGGGCAATACTCAAGTGAAGGTTGGAATCCAACGGAGCGGACGGTGTATATATCTGGTGCTTTTGTGTTTGTGGGTGTGCCTGCAGTATCTTAGTACTTAGGGAAGTGCGGTACCGAGCGGACGGTGTATATATCTGGTGCTTTTGTGTTTGTGGGTGTGGCTGCAGTATCTTAGTACTTAGGGAAGTGCAGCACCGAACAAAAGGAAGTTTGGTGTTTATATTTGTTGGCCTTTTGGGCTGACAGATGGTAGATGCCGCAGTCTGGTCTTCAAGCAAAGGACGTTACTGGAGGGCACCTGTGCTTGAGGAAGTTGTTGCTTTTGCTAGTGCGCAGCTATAGCATCAGTAGGGAAACTATTTGTCTCTGCGTTGTGCACGGTGCTTGAAAACGCAGTGTAACAGGGTCCTGGTGGTGTTCTGTTAACCTCCCTGCGTAGTTACTTCCTGCTGTTGCATGGTATATGCATGTACTGGTACTGCAGCTTATGTATATAAGATGGTGTCTAAATATGTCTGTGTTCACTGCACGTGTTGCAAGTAAACAGCAGTAGTGTGGTTGTCGTCTTTGTCATTGGCTTTTATAGGCTGCATCGAAACGAACGATTTGTATGAGTTGCCCCATGCTTTAAACCAGTGTGAAAATGGATGATCATGTAAATTTGAAAGGGCAATGTACAGAGAAGATAGTTAGATCGAACAATTATTCTTGTATAGTAAACGAATAGACGCAGGTATTCTGTTTCATGAGCGAGCAATGGTTGTATTCTGTACCAGGACAGTATAGACAAAGATAACATTGAGTACATCATTTCGTTCACTGTTTTCCCTACTTGAAACAGGAGCGACAGTTATTTCACATCAGGAACAAACTAACACACATAACATTTTGGGGCATGGTTTCAGTTTACATGTTTGAAGCCCAGCATAGTATGTCCATAGTTGTGTCCAGATGCAGCCAACGAACATAGTATTTACAGAGAAGTCAGCGGGACGCATAATTCGCTCTTAAAAAGCCAGTGGACGCTACAACAACGCTGCACAGGCAAAGAACAAATCTTGGTATAGCACTGTATCGCTTAGTGCCTCCGCTGTTGCTTCATGTTTGTATCTTACAAAAGAAAAACGCTGCCTAAAACTGACAGTGCCCATCACATGTTGCTGGTTTCCTGGATAGGTAAACATGAACATTGTAGGTGTTAACAGGGGTCACATCGGAAAGAATGGAAGAAATACAAACGCAATAGCTGAGATAATACCTTCTCGCTTTCAGGGCTGTCCTCCATAGCGAGGCGGCGCCTAGACTTTGATCGGGTTGCAGTCTCAGGTTCACTGTAAGAAACATTTATTTTCCTAAGTCGACACCTATAGCACATACTTCATGTACCAGTAAACAGGAGAACAAACTGTCTCTATATTTACAGTATGTAACAACTCTTTGCATGTGGTGTGAAGGCACTGATAGAAGGTGGCGCACTATGGATGACGGCGAGACCAAATATAGAGAAAATAGGAAGTGTACTTACCTGATGTTGTTTCTGGTATCTTCATCTTGAGGTTCGCTGGGCTTGCGTTTAAGCCTCCTTTTCTGCAATAAGGAAACACGCCAGCGGCACATAACCTATACTATGTAAAGCAAGCAGATCTGGTTTTTTGTTTTATACTGTATGCATGTACCTCGGATATAGCTGGTGTGTTCTGAGGCTGCACAGATGCATCAGCAGGGGTTTTTTCAGTGTCTCTATGCTGCAAGGAAGATCGTGTACGTGGGTTATGTCAACATCATTAAAGCACAACTGTGAAGGCACTGTCTAGGGCAGCTGCAATTCTTACATCCGTAGTTTTGGCAGCCGAAGGCAGCGTAGCTTCAATCGTTGGCAGCTCAGCGTCAGATACAGATGTAGACTGAACATCCTGTGTTACACACATAAAGCACAAAAGAACAGTGCTATGGCCTCATCAGAAGGATCAAGGAAACCCTATAAGTTGTTTACCTTTTCTGCCATGCCGAGTGGAAGGGCTGACTGCGTCGGTGGAGCGTCGTCTGGTTTGTGAGGATTGGCCGGTTCGTGCATTTGCAGTCCTGTTTAACCACCAAGTGGGCTACTTTAGTCGAAAGGCTTTTTTTTTGAACGGTGTGAGGAAAGGCCGATGTTCATTAGGTGGGCTGAGGCTACACGGTACCTGTTTGGTGAACGGATGGAGGCAGCGTGGTGGTGTCTACGGATCCAATTACACCGTCAACCTAATAGCTAATCTCTGTTCTCTGCAAAGATGCTCGGGAGACACTAACACGCAGCTCAAATATCTTTCCATATAGCTCAGTTATTCTGCTAGGTAAAAAAGCACCAACACCTCCATCTGAATCTAAAAGTGCCTCTGCTGGGGCGCCAATGATTTCCTCAGCCAGATTACCAAACAGAACTAACTCTACTGTTGGTTCTTTTTCTTTGCCATGGATTGGTTCAGGATCAGAGACAATCACCGCGAGCCGGTACCTACATAAAATACAGATTTATCACCTATGCTACGGTTAACGCTGTGGACATGTGTATATGGATGTGCTATATGTGTTAGGCATTACCTAGGCACAGCGCTTGTGGAAGGGCACCTGGGGTTTGAGCACTTGTATTTATCACCGTCTTGCTGGGCTGCCCTGTTACACTTCTCACAGGCTGTGTACCACCATGACTGAGTGCCCACAAGTCTTTTGATTTTGGCGACGATGACGTACCTGTTATTCTGAACAGAACCAAAAAAAAGGCACAATGAGAAGAGGAAACAACATGGATTGGACGAAAAAGCCAAACTCACAAAAATTATATGAGGATTGTCGAATTCAGCGAGCTCAGCGATAGTTTTCTTCTCTAGATTGACTGGAACAGCACCTGGTCCATGCCATTTTGGAGGGTCGATTCTCCCTGCACACCTATATATAACACGCAGGAAGACGCAACCTTTATATTTGGCATTTGAGTGGTATCGAATAGTTTACGAAGTGGGGCATGTGCCTAACCTTTGCTGAAGAATAGCCGCCTCGGGTATTTCGGGGTTTGCATACCATTTGCACAGAGAGGAGCCTTGCAGCGATAGTTCCCTACATGTATGTCGGGAAACGGGAATAAGCAAGCTGGTTAGGCATTAAACGATCCTGTATTGTAGGTATCACGGATTTTTTGGGTGTTTGTACCTTCAAACTGGCCGCATGTTGCCGCTAGAAACAATAGGACGACTGGGCCCTGTGCTCCCATCTGCATGTACTCTTCACCATTGAATGCATCGGCGTGGTTGTTCCAGAGCGCAACAACGATGGTCTCTCTTGGAAAGGAAGCAAGCACAGGTGAACAAATACAGGGAGCAGTACATACTGGTGAAAAGGCCACTGTGGTAAGTACATGTTGTTGTTCATTTTCAGGTATCCTAAATACGTACCTCCCATCCGTGATGTAGACATTACGAAGTTTCTTCGGGCCGCTCTTGGTGTTCTGAACTCTGGAGTGTGTGCATCCACTAAAGACACCAATGGTATCTGTACAGACGGAAACGGTCACCATGTATGATATAGACATAATCCTTTGCTGTTAACAAAGGTATGCGATAATCTGACTTTATCAAACTGGCCTGCGTCTGTTGTATAAGCAGTAAAAAAATGCCTATGAATTGAGTAAGCCAATGCTATGAGCCTACAATTTTGGTTCCAGGGAAAACCAGATAAATCCATGACTACCAATCCATAGCTTTGGAGAACAACAGAGCCCTATCACATGGTACATGCAGTTGTGAAACGAACCGCTGCCAATCAAAAAGTATGAAATCATAAGCATGTGAGTAAGCACCAAACCTGAGCAATACTGGGTCACACCAATTCTAGTACGCAGGACTTCATAGCTGGCAAGACTGTAGGCATACATAGGAAATGCGGCTGGTGCCACATTGACCTCGGTCACTTTGGTATGAACTGTAAACCTCATCATGTAGGGGTGGTCTACTGGACGGTTTGTAAGGCGCGCATCGCAAACCTGGAAGTATCTAATGTAATACACATGCCCTTCCTGTATCAGAGGCATGAATTGCTCGGTCCATTTTTGGGGAACCTGGCCTTCCATGGCTTTGCCCTGAGAAACAAACAGAGATGTATCGGTTTGCAGAAGTCCAAAATTTCATAGAGCAGTGTACACTATTACGTTACCTCTTCATCTAGCAGGATGAGATCCATCCGCATTATCTTGTCTGCCTCTTCCTTACTTGGGTAAGCAGAGAATCTGACCAGCCTGACTTTAACTGTCCACTGGTGTGACTCTGAGGTGATGTCCTTTAACAAAGAATACTGCATCCTGCATAGGCACCCATCATTGACAAAGTAACAGAAAGCGAGTTAGGAAGAGCAACGGTATATGACTTGCATACAATAACACCCATCAGTTTCGCTGCACCAAACTGGAGAACCACATATTTTATACACAACTAAAACTTTATATTATGAAACAGTAGACGTATCCAAAGGCTTTACAGTACGAAACAGGGAAAGATGCTATGCAATTAGCTATTTTGGGAAAAGCCAAGCAGGTCATACGTACGCATCTAAACATACTCCAAGACCTCGTCATAAACGATATTCCTTGTTGTGCTCGATGACCGACCATCTTCGTCTTCAATCAGTATCTTGAGCCTTTGTTGGGAGCTAACTCTAGAAACAGCTACATATAACTGTCCATGCGTAAAAACCGGGTCCCTAAGATATACACCCACTTTACCAAGCGTCTGGCCTTGACATTTATTGATGGTCATGGCATAGGATATCCTAAGTGGGAACTGACGATGCTGCAAAGTAAATGGCCATCTAGGACTCGTCCCGTTTAAAACAACGCGTGGTATGCATACTGTTTCACCAGCATGGTTTCCTGTTTTTATAGTAGCCTTGAGAAGACGGTCGCCGAGGCTGTCAACCAACAATCTAGTACCATTGCATAGACCAATGGACTGATTAATATTACGTAATAGAACCACGGGAACCCCAACTTTGAGAGGAAGGCGATGGGGCGGGAAATTGTTGATAGATATTGAATTTAGAAATTCTGGAGGATAGAGCACTTCGAAATCAGAAGGTTGTTCCATTGAATTTGCAATACCGTCGAAACTAAGATATTCCTTAACAGAACCTAGAACTCTATTGAGCATGAAGTCATTGACCTCATCAACTACTGAATTAACCGGACAGACTATGCAACTCTGCGCTAAGTAGGGCACAGATGAATAGAACAGATCGAAATCATCATAAATAGCATCTGCGATTGCCTGTATTTTATGTCCTATTGGTTGCAGCAGGAACTACACTGGAATCTGAACTGTCTTTGTCTCAGTAGCATCAACTTCGCGTAAGCTAGCAGCACGGCCTTCGCCAATATCCAATACCCATCTAGCAAAATTGGCCATGTTTGTTTTTTGGTCATCTGATAGCGAAGGGTTTGATAGCCTCATGTTCACTGTTAGGCGGAGAACCTCAATATGTCTCCACAAATAAGATCCTAGCAAAGATGCTTTAAGTATGTCTGCACGGCCCGCGCCTTCAACAACGGGCAGTACTTGTCTGAAATCCCCCCCAAACAGCATGGGTTTGCCACCAAAAGGAAAGGAGGCATTCTCTGAATTGTCCACTGCAAGGATATCGCGCAGGGAGCGATCTAAAGCCTCGAATGTATATCTGTGGCTCATTGGGGCCTCATCCCATATGATAAGAGAGATCCTAGCAATGAGGCCGGCTAAGTTTGTGCCCCTTCGTATACCACATACACTATTCTCACGAATGTCCAAGGGAATCTTAAATCGGGAATGGGCTGGAAGAAGCAAAGATGCAACCCCACAAGATGCGACAGCGAGAACAATGTGGTCCCTTGATCTAAGCGTCGCTAAGATTGCATTCCAAAGGAATATCTTCCCGGTTCCACCATAACCAGAGACAAACAAAGAAAATTTCTCCTTTGCGGCTATACGCTGTAGGACAGTATCATAGACAGCACGCTAATCACCGTTCAGAGCCTGGGACATTTTGATGGAATCAGACAGCAGCTTTGCCTTATCATACGACATTTCCTCAAGAATAAGACGATTTGTTCCAGCGTCAACGGCTGTGGAACTGACATCTGGGAGGTCATAGGACGATATGGACAGCCCATTTGTGGAGAAAAGGTGGCTAAGTTCCTTGAGTAGATGTTTTTGCAATACCGCATCAGGGACCACGTACTCAGGGTTCCGCATTGTAGCACGGAGACGGTAGGTGATGTCATCTGCCATGTACCTCCAATATTTATTGAAGAGAGCTCGGACGTTGCCAACTTCACAGTAAACCAAGACAGTCATGAACATATTTCTTAGCTGGTAAGCGGTGGCAGTAACGATGGCCTCTTCAAATAGACAATCCCACTCCGTATCGTCTCCGATCATACCCCTGGCCTGGCATGCGGCTCTAAACGTAGGGTGCAGCACTCCCTCGTAGGTCCTGACATCCTCATAACATGTCGCACCACGAACAACCATAAGGAGCATCCTTAGATAGAAGGTTTCTCCAGCACTTGGATGCACGTACCTCAATCTACCCAATTTGAAACCCCTTTTTCTACTTTTCCACACCTTATTGTCTGCGTCCCAGGTATATCTTGAGGGGAACTCACAGTATGTGAGGTCACGCGCCTCGTAACAGGACTTGTTAAGAGCAAACCATTCGGTGAGGGAGCTTTTCTGGGACTCAGGATCGTCCACAACATTTTTTAAGCGGCTGTCTTCATGCACAGTAACGAAATTCATCCCAGGGAGATGAACAAAGAGACGCTCTACAGCAGGGAACTTTCCATGAATCTCAAATCCAAATAACCTCCATGCTGCCTCGTAGCTTGAAAGATATCTGGATCGGATGTAATCGGCAATCTCATCTACGCCACCATCCGAATCCTTAGCAGTGTCAGGGTCAGCGGACTGTGCAATTGAAGATCCCTTCTGAGTGGTTTGCTGCACAGCACCAGCCGTGTTTTTCTTGGAGAAACCCTTATTGACATATTGAAATAAGTATTTTATAAGGTAGGTTTTATTGCAGGCCTCAACATTTATATGGGCTTGATATTTCTTGAGAGCAAGAAGATTATGAGGCACAACCCAACGATTGTCAAGCTGAACGTTATTTTTCCATACGACCGAACCGTTGTCTCTACGTCTGTACAACAGACATCCATCGTGATCAAAAGAAGTTTCACTCTGGAATGGTTTCGGATATCTCTTTGTGCAGAGCCCGACTCTCATACACGGGCTGTTAGGGTTAGCGGCACCACAGGGTCCATGTATCATAAACTCCTGTACTAATGAAAAGCCCAAGGGATCCTGGTTCGGATCAGGCAGTTCAGCTGATATATACTTGTCAACCTCATCAGCAGAGGGCTCTCTACCAGTTGTAGATTGCCACACTAAGATGTGAGAATGGGGGAGGCCACGTTTTTGGAATTTGTTTGTATGTGCAACTGTAAAAAAGGTAGGAAGAACACAGAACGCAAGGTGAAAGGCGCGCAATAAAAAAGAGGCCATGAATTTAGCGGGATAAGAAACGGTTCGAACCTGCGCGAACAGGTCCAAAGATGCGGCCCTCTTTGATGTCGTCAAGGTATTCGTCAAGTTTCATATGGAACACCCTGACTACCATGTCGGACCTGTCGGTTGCTTTCTGTCCTGGCTCAAACCGTATGGCCTCGACGATCTCTGGCCATTTTGAATTACACGTGAACGTGGTAAACTTGTCTAGTGGGCCGTAGACACAACAAATGGCCATGCAATCATGCATATTTTGCTGCATGTATCTTTTGCTCCCGATGTGAGACGCGGGAAGCATTTTTTTATGCCAACATCTCTACCGGTGGCCGCTCCCTGACACACCGCATCTGATATCCCTTGGTATGTCTCACTTCGCAGCAAGTCCTGGTTGAACATAAAGAAGCTCAATCTATTGGCCTCAACACAGGAGAAAGAATTCACTTGGTACTGCTGAGATAGCCTGCCAGAACAAAGTGCTGGGTTCGGTTCACCCTTCCGATAATGCATGTCATACGCATAATACTCTAGCATGGACACGTTTTCCCTACCAGCAGAACCCGTATCTGTATCTCGCAGCTTGATACCTAGATGATAATCGACATCGCCGTATGGGAACAGGAGTGGGTACTGCAAGGACATGAGCGCAGGGTGGATAGGTGATATCTGTTTGAATCTTGACATATGGGACTCAACGACAATGTCAAAGGAGGACACACTGGGAGTTAAACCGCCAATAAGTAAACCAGCTAACTCATTGCAGGTGGGCAACGAAAACCTATCTCCATTATTGTCAATGGTTCCCAGCAACCTGATTGAAATTTCAGGTGCGGTGGGCGACGATATCCTGTCTCGAGCCATTCTAAACTGCCTAACCAAAGGATTGCAGCTATCCAGCATAGCAATGAGTTCGCTGACTATGTCAGCATCCGGCTGATCATGAGGTTCAGAAGAAGCTATGGCCAGGCGGTTACTCAGCTCATTTGCAGTATCGTATATATATAGCTGAGCGTACTCCGGACGTTTACCCGACTGAGGAATGAGCGAACCGATACGATGGTGTACAACACCGTTTATCTGGAAAACATAGGGGCCGTTACCAGTGTTGATGGAACTATCGACATGCACACCCAAAGACGTGAACGCAAACAGCGAGTTGTATTGTCTGATAAGCCGCATGAACCTATTAGCTTGGCTGCCACCATTGAAACTGACCAATTCTCTGAGTGGAGGAGGAAGGGGCCTTCGAGAAGGCAGAGATACTCGACCAGAACGACAGCACCGACCATACGTAATGCTAGTCCTTTTGGCCGACCCCTTCAGTCTCTCAGCATACCAGAAGAGAGCGGAGCAATGGTGGCACACGTAATCGGGACCCCCGTAGTATGACCGGTCCGGATACCTAGCTGTACAGACAGCAGGACATATCCAGAGAACAAAAGGAACTATAAGCAAAAGAAGGAGACATGATAGGAGCACGCAGGCACCACTATGGACCTGTTGATGTATACCTTTGAGCATATCAATATACTCGACCGGGAAAGACATGACAGGCTGAACATAGGGAACACGGCATAAACAGTCTGAAAGAGAGAAGTCAGAGACCTAAATATGAGATCACAGGCAAGTAAAGAAATAAGAACAGGCAGACCTTGGATGACCAAGGCCTTAATCTTATTACGCGCCATGCGGACCGCACGATTGGTTGAAGACTCAGCCTGAGCAACCAAAGGCAAGAAATGGTCGCCTACAATAGGAGGTTTCTGTTTACACGTGTACAAACAACATAGAAGGTAACAGAGTCAGTACCACAGAGGGCAGGTAATAAGGCAGAAAATACTAACGTGTGACATCACGCCACCCAGATCTGGAGGCCCAGTCTCGCCTAACAAAGGAAGGGCTGTGGATAGGGATGAAAACGGTAGGGATATTTTCCGTCCGTTCGTCCGACCGAGAGGGC
>JAZFNS010036437.1:0-11474 GCA_037127165.1 Alloteropsis angusta | reverse complement strand
TGCTATGTATCAGATATTTCTCTAAAGTTACTTCACAAGGTGTCTTAATGAGTTACTTTAAAAAATTCTCTAAAGTTACTTCACAAGTTCAAGAAGTCGATGGAAGGAATGTAAAAAGGAGCAATGAAAGATAGGATTTAGTTGTTAGATAAAAAAACAAATGTATGTATGCTATTGCAACCATATATTTTTAATCATAATTATTTTCTTGATCAGTATTACTCAATGTACTTCAATTGATGAACCTGTTTGTTCTTCAATTATTCAGTTCTTGTTGTCTGAAGGTCGATAATTCATTCCAAATGCAGATTTTACAATATATGAAATGTTTTGGCAAAAACAAACCGAATCAAAAATTATTAGCAGCACAGAAACCAAATATTTTTAACTTCTCTTGATACATTATATGGTGTTTCTATACAACGTGTCTATATCTATAGACACGTAATAAAATGTGTCTATGATATTGTATCTATGTTTGTTGACACGCATTTAGGTGTGTCTTTAAAATGTGTCATATGCCACGTCGCCTGCTACGTCATCTGCCATGTCACTTGACATGTCACCCGCCACGGTGTGTACTATGTGACACGCAAAATTAGTGTATCTACTAAGTCGTCTCTACACAACTTTATACGCGTAAATGCATCATTATATAACGCGTCTACGTTAGTACACATGTTTTGTAAATGTAACTACAAGATTGTCTCTATATATCNTACGAAGTGTCACTATACTACGTAGCTACACCCCAGTACACACGAATTATATATGTTCATAAAAAATGTATCAATGTAAGTAGAGACGCATCTAACGTGTCTACAAAGCGTCTGTTACTCTCTTAGTCACGCTTAATGAATTCATCTCTACAAAGCTAGACACGGTCCATGCGAAGACGCTCCAAACACGCTTTTTGAAAGCGTGTATACACAGTTGTACACATGAAAAAAAGTGTGTCTACAACCATATATGGTGTTGCTACACGGGGGGTTTTCTGGTAGCCTCCTCTCGGTCACGCTTGCTCTCATCTCGCTTGACCTCGCCGCTGCAAGCTCATCCACCAGGAGAAACTGAGACCCGGCCCACAAATGGTGGTCAAGGTGGTGGCGGGGCCATGAATTATGGTTAGGGTTTTGGGTTTTTAAGGGGTGGGGGATCCAAGCCTCCAATGGCCAGCAGCTATAGAAGAGGAAGTCGGCGGCCTAATGTTGGTGGTGGTTTGACCTGAGGCGGGAATGCAGACCGGACAGGGCAAGACATCCGGTCATATGGCCTGAGACCGGCGGCCGAGGCGAGGTCGAGCACATTTAGGAAGTGTGGGGTGGAGGCGGACGGTGGGCTAGGGTAGAGGATGAGGGGTGGGGCAGATGACAGGTAAGGAAGAAGATAGAGGAAGAGCGGTAATGGACTTGTTGGGCCTAATCTATAAACTTAACTGGCTCGTGGTAGACAAATAGGAGCCTGTCGAAGGAATGTAGTTTCGTCCACCACGAGAACGACTTTAGGGTTAGAGATGAAATGGTAGAGGTATTTTTCGTCCGACCATTTCTCTCGGCAAGAAAATTTTCATTTTGCCATCATCAAAAATGGGTTTCACCATAATACCTTCAAGCTTTTGGGTTTCGTTGAAATGCCATTATGAAACGGTGTCTCCTGGCTAGAATGTCTTTTTCCTTTTTCTGATTCACTATATCTTGTCTCGCTCATTTTTCCATTGCAACTGTCAAAAAGCCCCTGAGTTCTCCATCCTCCTCTTCTTTCCTCCCCCCTCCGCCCTGCTTATCGTCGGTCGTGAGGGCCACCGTCATCCCGCCCCGCTCCGCGCTGACCGCCGCCCTGCTCGTGGTGTGCAACCGTAGGAGCCGCCTCCCTCCTCTTCAACACGTTTGTCAGGGCCGTCGCTGCCCCGCCGACCTCCTCCCCTTCATGTGCGCCTCCTCGCACGCGGTAGTGAGGGCCGCCGCCCCGCTCCTCACACGCGGCTGTGAGCGCCGCCGACCTGCTCCTCGCGGGCTGCCGCAACCACAGCAAAGCGGAGGGGCGGCCAGCGAAGCGGTGGTTGCGGCAGCGACGCAACGCAACGAGCAACGAAGCACCGGCGGGGCAGGGTGGGCAGCACGAGGCAGAGCTGCTGCGGTGGTGGCGGGGGCGCGGCAACAAATCGGAGACAGGAGGGAAGGGCGACGAGGCACGCGACGGCGGCGGTCCGAGGCAGCGAAGAAATCACGAGAGGAAGACCGAACAGGGTAGAAAGAGATAAGGTTTCGGGGCAGTTTGGTAGGTTCCAAAGAGAAAATAGTGGAAAAAGTTGGGAAATCACGAAAAGGCATTCTAGCGGGTTGTCATCGTTTCATGATGTCATAAGAGTGAAACCCATTTGCGGGATGGCATTCCATCGAACCCCACTTTTGATGATGGCAAAATGGCAAATTTCTCATGTCCAAACGGTTTCAGATACTAAATAGATACTCTGATATCCGAATTCAAAGATGCAAAATCTGTTTTGTATCCGACTCTAGGTATTCAAAGTTTTGTATCCGACTCCGGGTACTCAAAGTTGGATATAGATACCAAACATGAGTAAATATATGTTTCATCCACCAGGAGAAGCCGAGACCCGACCCACAAATGGTGGTCAAGGTGGTGGCGGGGCAATGAATTAGGGTTAGGGTTTGGGGTTTTTTAAGGGGTGGGGGCTCCAAGCCTCCAATGGCTAGCGGCTATAGAAGAAGAGGAGGAGGTCGGCGGCCCAATGTTGGTGGTGGTTCGACCTACGGCGGGAACACGGGCCAGAGAGGGCAAGACATCCGGTCATAAGGCTTGAGACCGGCGGCTGNAGGTGAGGTCGAGCACGTTTAGGAAGGGTGGGGTGGAGGCGAACGGTGGGCTAGGGTGGAGGATGTGTTNGCGGGGGCAGAGGACGGGTAGGGAAGAAGACAAGGAAGAGCGGTAATGGACCTGTTGGGCCTAATCTATAAACTTAACTGGCTCGTGGTAGACAAATAGGAACCTGTCTAAGCAATATAGCTTCATCCACCACATGAACTACTTCAGTGTTTAGAGATGAAATGGTAGAGCCATTTTTCGTCTGACCAAAGAGAAATTTGAATGACAAGCGAGAAATTTGTCATTTTGCCATCATCAAAAATGGGTTTCACCATAATGCCATCAAACTTTTGGGTTTCGCTGCAATGCCATTATGAAACGGTGCCACCAAGCTAGAATGCCTTTTTCCTTTTTCTGATTCACTAAATCTTGTCTCGCTCACTTTTCCATTGCAACTGTCAAAAATGCCATCCATCCTCCTCTTCTTTCCTTCCCCCTCCACCCAGCTTATATCTGGTCGTGGGGCCACCACTGTCCTGCCCCGCTCCGCGGCGGCCGCCGCCCTACTCCTGGTGTGCAACCGCGAACCGCCGCCCAGCACCTGGTGCGCAACCACGAGCGCCGCCTCCCTCCTCTTCGAGAGCGTCTGTGAGGGCCGTCGCTGCCCCGCCGACCTCCTCCGCTCCGTGCGCGCCTCCTCGCATGTGGCCGCGAGCGCCGCCGCCATCCTCGCACACGGTAGTGAGGGCCGCCGCCCCGCTCCTCACACGAGGCTATGAGTGTTGCCGACCTGCTCCTCGCGGGCTGCCGCAACCACAACGAAGCGGTGGTTGCGGCAGCGACGCAGCGCAGCGAGCAGCGAAGCACCAGCGGGGCGGGGTGGGCAGCGCGAGGCAGAGCTGCTGCTGTAGGGGCGAAGGCCGGCAGCAAATCAGCGACAGGATGGAAGGGCGACGAGACGCACGGCGGCGGCGGCGGCGGTCCGAGGCAGCAAAGAAACCATGAGAGAGGAAGACCGAACAGGGTAGAAAAGATAAGGTTCCACGGGCAGTTTGGTACGTTCCAAAGAGAAAAAATAGTGTAAATAGTTGGAAAATCACATAAAGGCATTCTAGCGGATTGTCATCGTTTCATAATGGCATAAAAGTAAAACCCATTTGTGGGATGACATTCCAGCGAACCCCGCTTTTGATGATGGCAAAATGGCAAATTTCTCCCGACCAAACGGTTTCAGATACTAAATAGATAGTCTGATATCCGAATTCGAAGATGCAAAATCTGTTTTATATTCGACTCCAGGTACTCAAAGTTTTGTATCTGACTCCGAGTACTCAAAGTTGGATATAGATATCGAACATGGGTAAATATCTGTTTCATCCGACATATTTTATAATTTGTATCTGAACCTAATTAAAAAACACTATTTATATTTGTATTCGTACATATCAATTCGCATCCGATTCATTTTTACACCATAGTATGCCAGTGAAGCGTCCATTTCTTCACATGGATCATGGGTGCCCACAAAACGCTGCCTCTGGTGCCAACGGGGGACGAGTCCCGCTAGGAGTAGCTTTCGACCACGATCACGTGGACAAGAGATCATACTGGTCGGTCGACGACTGAATAGTGAATAAGAAGTTCTAAAGGAGGCAGCTGCAGCAACATATCCTATGGACAGTGTTGCCAGGCACGGCTGTTTATGCAAAAGTCCATCCTCATAGCACAAGTGCGAAATCCATGAGATCATCCTGTTGGACCAACGACGACTGAATCGGAACTTCTAAGTTCTAAAAGGAGGGTGCTGCAGCAGCAGATCGTATCGACAGCGTTGCCAGGTATGGCTGTTCTTGCATAAATCCATTCTCATAGCACAAGTACGGAGTTGCGTAGGCATGACCGTACCGTTGCAATGCTTTGATTTTTATTTTTATTTTTGTCTGGCGAGATACATAATGAGGTTGAGCACAAGATAATTATGAAGATATGGGATACACTTTAGCATTGAGAATTTGAGATGGACCTCTTTGGTTGGAAGAAGAAATAGCAGTCGCCTGTCCTTATTATCAGTGATCTCAGATCCTGATCGTCAAATCTGTGAAACCTTTTGTTTCCAAATGTAGGTGCGTAAAAATTGTGAAGTTCGTTCGCTAGAGATACAAGTGTGGAATCGCAACAGAAAAGACCTAAGTGGTCAGCACTATATATGTTGTGTCGGCCTTGCTAATGTGATTTGCACCGAACCAATAAATGTTTTATTTCGGATAGCTATGTAGCTAAAATTAGTCATAGGATATGCTGCTGCAGCTGCCTCCTTTAGAACTTCTTATTCATTATTCAGTCGTCGAATTTCGGATAGCTAGTCATATCAATTTAGAACATGGGGCTGATATTTTCACGTGGAATTTACATAAAAATGGAACGTTCACCATTCGTTCGATGTATCTCTATTTGTTAGACCAAATAGTCACATTTTCTCACAATTTGATATGAAAAATAAAGATCCTCTTGAGATAAAAATTTTCTTGTGGTTTCTCCAAAAAGGAGTGATTCTCACTAAAGATAACCTTGCGACCAAAAATGTTGTTTTTTTAACTACGAATGAAACAATTCAACATCTCTTCTTTGAGTGCCATTATGCCAATGAAATTTGACGCTTGATTTTTTTAGCTACTGGTCTGCTCCACCTAGATCCAGCTCACATATGCTAGGAAGTTGGCTACATGCTCAAGATAGAAAGAGCAAATAAAATATTTTGGTGGAGATTTCAGCAATTTGTTAGGCTATTTAGAGATGTCATAATGATATTGTTTTTAACAAATCAGGTGCTCATCATTTTTACAGGCCATTTTCAGAGGACCATATTGGATATGTTTTTTGTCGTAGCTACAACATGATAAGACAACAAAAGAGTTGTTCTTGAAGACGAGTCTGACTTTGGAGACCATCGCCTCGAAACCAGCCAACTTTGATTGGAAAAATAATAATAGGCTGCTTTAGATTAAACTATGTTGTTTCTTTTCATCAGTGGTGATTGCTGAACTTTGTAATAATTTTAGCCTGTATACGTTTCGTAGAGGCTAGATATTTATCTATTATCTTAGAAAATGTTGGCCTTGCTTGAATGCATGTCTTGTACTGTACATTGGTTTGCAACTTTGGACCGCTTCTGTAGCAAAAGAAGAGGACCAACTCGCATAGGCTGTTACTTGCATGTTTACCTTGAGAATGCAACGGAACGGACGCAGAGACTCGCTTGCTCGTGTCAGCACCACCACATGTTTCCCGTGACCTCACTGGTTTCGTGTAACAACCACTGCGCTTCGCCTCGATCCAGTCGCCTCTTCTGTGCCGGCACGGAGCGCGCGTACTCTGATCGAGCCACTTGCATTGCCCGCTACGCCTTGATCGACCCGAGCACGCCGGAGACGCGAAGGAGGTCGACTCGGCGGCGGCCTGTCGCTGGCGGCGGGGTTCTCCGTCCATGTCGATGTCGGCGTTCATGCACGCGGACCTGGTGGACGTGGCGCTGATGGCGCTGGGCCTGGTCGGCGCCATCGGCGACGGCGTCTCCATCCCTCTGCGCCTCCTCATCGCCTGCCGCATCGCCAACGACCTCGGCACCGGCCCCGACCAACTCCGGCAGTTCACCTCCAGGATCAATGCGGTACGTACGCGCGCACTTGTGACTCATCATCAATCAGTCACTTCCAATCCAGATCGAGGCAAACAAATGTTGATCCTTCGTTTGATCCGCCTCATCTCGACCAGAACGTCATCAACATCGTCTTCTTGGCGTGCGCCTCCTGGGTCATGGCGTTCCTAGGTACAGTGACCACAGTACCACACTAGTGTCCGAACGTCTGTACCATGCGATCTGTTGCGTCCCGGTGTCTGACACGTTGGTTTCGTTTGTACCATGCGCGGGCTGTGCTCCGGCAGGACGTGGAGTACTTCGACCTCCGGGCAGGGTCGGCGTCGGAGGTGGTGACCAGCGTCTCCAACGACAGCCTCGCCGTGCAGGACGCGCTGGGGGACAAGGTGCCCAACTTCCTGACGAACGCCGCCACGTTCGCCGGCAGCTACGCCGTGGGGTTTGCCCTGCTGTGGCGGCTCACGCTCGTGGGCCTCCCCTCCGTGCTCCTGCTCGTGGTCCCGGGGTTCACGTACAGCCGCGTCATCACGGGCCTGGCGCGCCGGATCAGGGCGCAGTACGCGCGCCCGGGCGCCGTCGCCGAGCAGGCCGTGTCGTCGGTGCGCACCACCTACTCGTTCGTGGCGGAGGCGAGCACCATGGCGCGCTTCTCCGCCGCGCTCGAGGAGTCGGCGCGGCTCGGGGTCCGGCAGGGGCTCGCCAAGGGCATCGCCCTCGGCAGCAACAGCGTCACCTTCGCCATCTACGCCTTCAACGTCTGGTACGGCAGCCGCCTCGTCATGTACCACGGCTACCCCGGCGGCACCGTCTTCATCGTCTCCTCCCTCATTATCATCGGCGGCGTGTACGTAGCACATCTTTTTTTTCCTTCGCCGAAAGTAATCTGCTGATGACGAAGACATTATAACAGGCTGTGTACATGATGCAGGTCGCTGGGGTCGGCGCTGTCGAACGTCAAGTACTTCTCGGAGGCGACAGCGGCAGCAGAGAGGACACTTGAGATGATACGGCGGGTGCCCAAGATCGATTCAGACAGCAACGCCGGCGAGGAGCTGGCCAGCGTCACCGGCACGGTGGAGTTCAAGAACGTCGAGTTCTGCTACCCGTTGCGGCCGAAGAACCCGGTCTTCTCCTGCTTCAGCCTGCACGTGCCAGCGGGGCGGACGGTGGCGCTGGTCGGTGGCAGCGGGTCCGGGAAATCGACGGCGATTGCGCTGCTGGAGCGGTTCTACGACCCGTCGGCCGGGGAGGTGACGCTGGACGGCGTGGACATCCGGCGGCTGCGGCTCAAGTGGCTGCGCGCGCAGATGGGGCTCGTCAGCCAGGAGCCTGCCCTGTTCGCAACCACCATACGGGAGAACATTCTGTTCGGCAAGGAGGACGCCACAGGTGAAGAGGTGATCGCAGCGGCGAAGGCGGCCAATGCCCACAACTTCATCTCGCAGCTGCCCCAGGGCTACGACACGGAGGTAATTAGCATTCATTTCCAGCTGATATCATCGGACTTTATCTGATCTTACAAAGATTACTAACCATGTGTAAGATGAAAACAGGTGGGTGAGCGTGGGGTGCAAATGTCCGGAGGGCAGAAGCAGAGGATTGCCATTGCCAGAGCAATCCTCAAGTCACCCAAGATTCTGCTCCTCGATGAAGCCACGAGCGCGCTGGACACTGAGTCCGAGCGGATTGTGCAGGAGGCGCTCGACGCGGCGTCCATGGGTCGGACTGCAGTTGTTGTTGCACATCGGCTCTCCACCATCCGGAACGCTGATACCATAGCAGTCATGCAGTCCGGCGCAATCCTGGAGCAGGGCTCCCACAGTGAGCTCATGGCCAAGAATGGCACCTACTCAGCTCTTGTGCATCTTCAACAGACCAGAGACGATTCTAGTGAGGGCAGCCAAGTTAGTGCAAGTTGCCATACATCGCCTACTGGGGGGCAATGCAACAGCAACACGAGCAAGATGCCCTCTTCCACTAGCAGGTCAAGCTCGCCGCGGTCCATGGCTGATGGCGGAGGGGGTGGTGACAAAACCGAGAAGCCAAAGCTTCCTGTGCCATCCTTTAGAAGGTTGCTTCTCCTGAATGCACCAGAGTGGAAGCATGCGGTTATGGGTTGCTTGAGTGCAATCCTGTCTGGGGCAATTCAGCCTGTATATGCATATGCCATGGGATGCACATTCTCCATCTACTACTTAACAGATCATGAGGAGATCAAGGACAAAACAAGGATGTATGCTTTTATTTTCCTTGGTCTTGTGGTGTACTCATTCTTGCTCAATGTTGGTCAGCATTACAGTTTTGGTGCCATGGGAGAATACCTGACAAAGAGGACCAGAGAACGGATGCTTGCAAAAATCCTCACTTTTGAGATTGGGTGGTTTGACCATGGCGACAACTCCAGTGGCGCCATATGCTCTCGCCTTTCCAAGGACGCCAACATTGTAAGCACACAAACGAATACTGAAAAAATTATGAAAAATATACTACTTAGAGAAGAATCATAACTGACCATCATTTGTACTAATATTTGTTCTGTAGGTGCGGTCACTTGTTGGTGACAGAATGGCTCTGGTGATCCAGACAGTTTCTGTGGTGTTGATTGCTTTCATCATGGGCCTCATCATCGCTTGGCGCCTAGCCCTTGTTATGCTAGCAATGCAGCCATTCATCATTGCTTGCTTCTACACTCGACGTGTCCTACTAAAGAGAATGTCGGCACAATCAATACAAGCGCAGTCGGAAACAAGCAAGCTAGCTTCTGATGCTGTCTCCAACCTCCGCACCATCGCCGCTTTCTCATCCCAGGACCGCATCCTACACCTTTTTAGCCAAGCACAGGATTTGCCACATAAGGAAAGTGTCCGACAGTCATGGTTTGCAGGTTTTGGCCTTGGCACCTCTGTGAGCCTTATGATATTCTCATGGGCTGTCAACTTTTGGTACGGTGCCAAGCTCATGGCTGAGGGGCGCATCACCGCTGAGGCAGTCTTCCAAACCACCATGATTCTTGTTACCACAGGCCGTGTCATTGCAGATGCATGTAGCATGACAACAGACCTAGCCAAGGGAGGTGACGCGGTGGCTTCGGTGTTTGCTATCTTCGACCGTGAAACAAAGATTGAACCTGACAATCCACAGGGGTACAAGCCAGAAAAGCTCACAGGTGAGGTGGAAATTGTAGGAGTTGATTTTGCATATCCATTGAGGCCAGATGTGATCATCTTCAAAGGATTCTCCTTGGACATTATTCCAGGCAGGTCAACAGCACTTGTTGGACATAGTGGTTCTGGCAAATCAACTATCATTGGGCTTATAGAGCGGTTCTATGACCCGCTCAAAGGGGTAGTGAATATTGATGGTAGAGACATCAAAACATATAATCTCCGATCCCTACGACGCAACATTGGGCTTGTCAGCCAAGAGCCAACATTGTTCTCTGGCACGATCAGAGAGAACATCATGTATGGAGCGGAGACAACAAGTGAGGCAGAGGTTGAGGATGCAGCGAGGTCTGCCAACGCACATGACTTCATTAGCAATCTCAAGGATGGGTACAACACATGGTGCGGCGACCGGGGCATTCATCTCTCAGGAGGGCAGAAACAGCGCATTGCAATTGCCCGTGCCATCTTGAAGAACCCAGCCATCATGCTGCTGGACGAAGCTACAAGCGCACTGGACAGCGCTTCTGAGAAGGCAGTGCAGGAGGCACTAGACAGGACAATGGCTGGCCGGACCAGTGTGGTGGTGGCACACAGGCTAAGCACCATCCAGAACTGTGATGTGATAGCTGTACTTGATAGAGGATTCGTCGTGGAGAAAGGCACACACACGTCTCTAATGGCCAAGGGTCCCTCTGGGAAGTACTTTGGGTTGGTCAGTTTGCAGCAGGGAGGTGATCAGCACTGAGATGTTTTACATGGGAAGAGTGTAGCAATTTTGGATTTGCAGCCCATTCAGATGAGCCAGAAGTTGGATTTACCAGCAAAGTGCAAGCAGGAGGTCTAAATGCAAAGCAGCAGGCACACCTTCGTACAAGGTGCAGTGTTCAGAAGATGGAACTGATGGATTTAGGCTTGCATACCACATGTAGGTGAGCTCCATGCTTTCCATCTCTACTCATTTGTCATGTGTGTGACCTATAACAGTTTAGCTGAGTGCTGATACGAAATTAGGAGCAGCTGCCAGCATCTTTGTAGTTAAGGACTTAAGGGAGCAACTACCCATCCAGTTTGATTTCAACCTTCTGTTTGTCCTCATGTGTATGTGGTCATCTATTATGAGCTACATAATTTCAATGGAAACTAGTTAGACAGCAAAATTAGTATAGTATGATCTTTAGCTTATCTTCTATTGCAGGTTGTAATTTGGTTCTAGACATGAGTCTCCTTGTGTTGTTTATGTTTGCTGATGGCAGATTGAATAAAGGGTTAAGACTGACTTGACTGATTGACTGACAACGCCAGGGTGCAGTGATAAGCACCGCAGTTTTCATATGAGCAAAACAGCAAACAGGTGAGGAGCATGGTCATGTGGCATCCCTCACCTTGTTCTGAACGCCGTTGGATGGGCTGGCGACCACGGCGCCAGCGTCCTCCACCTCGGAGCAGCGGAGCCGCTACGAGACGGAGCTGCGGGTGCGGTATCAGGTCCGAGCTCTGCGGGCCCGACTCGGAGCAGCCGTCGTCACTACCGTCCGCGGTTGCCGCTACGCCCCCACTCCTTGCAAGTTCCAATGACGCCAGCGACGACATCTGGGATGGAGAGAATAGCGAGGGGACAGAACGGATCAATTATAAAAGCTGCTTTGCTATGTTTTGGCTCATATCTGGGTGATGATGATTTTACATTATAATCATACAAGTATGATGTAGTATCAAATACAGGGGTTTTGTTTTGAGAAACCATGAACTCTAGCGTGTACTACCCAGGGTTCTAATAACCGTTTCAAACCGGCCGGCTAGGCGCGGTAACCGGTGGAACCGGTCCG
>JAZFNS010037169.1:14775-27807 GCA_037127165.1 Alloteropsis angusta | reverse complement strand
ATGGGGTTCTTTAGGATTTGGTTAAAGCTCAATAATTGTTGTAATGCCTTGATGCATCTTAGCAGTGGCTAATTTGTTGTGCTGCCATGCTTAGTCCCATTTTAATCACCTGTGTTATCATGAATTTCATTTATATGGAAAATTAGCCTTATTTATCAGGACACTAATAACCTGACATAGTTTGCCAAGTCTGGCAGAAAACATATTTATTAGTGCATAAAACAACCTAGTCTTGAAGAAGCAGAAGAGCAAGAACAATGAGTTACTGATCTCTACCTTCAAGATTTTAGTAGGAGCCACCTACTCTAAACTCTAAAGCCAAGGTATCGTTACAGTTCCCTTTCCTGTTTCGATTTGGTCATTTCTTCTNAAAATCCTTTTATGTACAATATCATATCATACCTTAAACAATTGACCTNGCATTTAGTTATCTAACCATTTCCTTCTATGGTAATAAAAGCACTATATTGATCCAGATATATACAATCATCCTACAGGCTGGGACTAGAATGGTTCTTTTAGTTTTGGTTGATTTGGAGAAAAACCGGCTTATTTCTACTATGATTTCGAACAAGTCAAGAAACACCATATAGACCATAAATTTGCTCTCAGTATAGGTTTGCATGGCTTTTTCCTTCTGATTGTATAACAAATTATTCATGTCTCTACTGTGGTGGTTATATGTATCCCCATTTGTTACTTAACTACACTACTTATTTCTTTGTCCGCTGCTGCAGAGATGTCGCAGCGAGATCAAAGCTATGTTCTTTTATTATACGACTTTCCTTTTTTTGTGAATTATTATATGACTTTCCTGTTTATGCTGAGGTAGATAGCAAGATGTTTTTTTGGTTAACAAATTGTGCCNAACTAACAGTATGAAGTTACTTTTCAGATACTGCAGAGAGTATGAGATGCATTTATTTGAAGTAGTCTGCACACTTTAAATTATACTTCTAAAATTAATATTGAGAGTGTTGTACTGTCAATATTCGTTCTAAATCTGAGCTGTACTTCTGAGATCAATACTTTAAATGCTAAATATGTTTAGAATGTTGTACTGTAATCGACATTTAGTAGTCTTGATAATGTGTAATGTGGATGCTTCTTAGTAATTCTCTCTGTATTGTAGGATAACTTGAATATGCCTTCAACCTCAGTTGTTTTTCATCCTGATCCCATGTTGGCTACTTTTATGTAATCAAAGCATAGGAGGAACAGTCCATGATTTTACAGAGGGAATGTTCTCTGACATATTTGATAACCTTACTTCATGGGACTACCGACTACCTCTGAGGCTATATATACAGAACCTAAGTAGAATTACTTTATTTGAACTCACCTGTCGAAAACTTTGATTTCTGCTGCAGCATATCAGTCCTANGCAAATGCCTGAATCTATATGGAACAGGGAAGGCAAAATATTAAATGTAATTCTAGTGAGTTGTCAGTTCGTGCTCAGCAAAGTGATTTGTAGCGAATCGAGCATCTTCAATCCCAACTGGAAAGGACAAGCCATTACCCCAACATTGCTTCTTCGGGAAAAGCCAAAAAAATGTGGAAAGCTTTTTTTTCACTGTATTTTGGTCTTTTTTCTATAGTACTTCCTTCGTTCTAAATTATAAGTTATTTCAAGATTTTTGAGAGTCAAACTATTTGAAATTTGACCAAAATTATATAGAGGACCACAAAGATTTGTTGCATCGAACAAATTTATTATGAAAAATATGTTACCAAGAATCTAATAATATTTATTTGGTATGATAAATATTTGTACTTTAGTGTGAGAACTTGGTTAAACTTGAGATGCTTTGACCTTTCATAAATCTTAGAATGACTTACAATTTGAAATGGAGAGAGTACCATTTAGGATGGGCTCTTAATTAGTTGTATTGTAAATTATATAAGCATGTTTATTCTAGGTTATCATCAATGTTTTGTCTAACGTGAAATGTGACATCTTATTCATGTAATATTTTATTCGTTCACCTTAGTTTCTGTGAGTTTGTATATCGACACAGCGCAAGACTACAGCTTGACACAGCTCCAACATACGAAATTCAAATCAAAGAACTCAAACGCGCGCCAAGACGCACGCCAACCACTAGTCAGATCAAGCAAAGACCCAGATCCTACCCCACGTGAGAACGCGGTTCGCACCACGTGCACTGATTATTGCTCAAGAAGAAAGAGATTAGGGAGGGGATTAGATGATGATGGAATTCTGAACAAAACAACATGATCGAGCAGGCGTCAGGCCGGCGCATCTGACGTGAGCTGCGACACCGGGTCACCGATCACTGGCTGGCCGACGCTGGAGAAAAAGAATCAATACTTTTCTTATCATTTGGTATATATCTGGGAAAAGTCTTTCACGTGTGTTCTGCGTTGCGTGCAGCGTCCACCCGTTGTTTGTACTTGTACCTCTTGAGTCCTGTCAAACGGCATCATCTCAAGGTGTAATGCGTGGAGATGTCAAGACGTCTTGAAAAGTTTTTTTTATGCCATTATTCAGTACTCTCTCTGTTTCAAATTGTAAGTCATTCCAATTTTCTTGGAAAGTCAAACTATCTCAAGTTTGACCAAATTTTTACACTAAAGTACAAATATTTATCATATCAAATAAGTATCATTAGATTCCTGGTAACATATATTTCCATAATAAATTTGTTCGATGCAACAAATCTTCATAGCNCTATAATTTTGGTCAAACTTAAAATAGTTTGACTCTCCAAGACTCTTGAAATGACTTATAATTTGAAACGGAGGAAGTATCAGTTTAGCAGAAAAGAAGTAATGAAACCCATTAGGTCTTTTCAAAAAGTAGTTCATCGCTTCATTGTTTACCCTATACGTCAAATTTGATTTTTTTTTGTGCTGTTCTGCGGCAGATTTTAACGGCAGAGAAGCTCCCATTGCACTTCATGAAAATCATTTAGACCATCGATGCAAAAAAATCAAAATGGTTAATATTATGTTCCTCTGGCAATACCAAGTATGATACTGCATAATATGCATGAATGAGTTATTGGTTATTGCATTTCTAAGTTTCTCATAACATAAGAGATGAGAAAGTTTTATATCGCATTCTTCCGTTGAAAAGCTAGAGCGCTTTGTCTTAATTAGCATAGTGATTACGAAAGTGATAGTAACTGATCAACTACACCTAAATCCCAACAAAAAATTATGAGGTACCGTTCTCTTTCAGAGAAATGCTACATGTACAACAGGTATCCTAGAACTTTAATATGGATCATGTAGTGATGTTCCCGTAATTCACTAGGTTGGGAGTTAGGGGGTTGACCATTCCTTTTACAAGATAACTTTGCAAAAAAATTCTAGTATAAGACTATGGGTGTGTTTGTTTCCGCTTCTCTCAACCACGTTTAAATTCTAAGATAAACAAACAGTATCTTGATTCTTGATTATTGTAGTTCAAATCTCTGAAATCGATTATCAGAGAATCGAGAATAAACAAAAATGATCAAGATGTTTGGTGAGATTCTCGCTTATTTTGACCAATAAGATGATTATACGCGAAAACAAACACAACCTATGTGATAAATAGTAGTTATGCAAGTCCTTAGAGTTTTTTTCGTTATTCTTGTGTCAGCAACTAATTTCTGATAGTTTAAAAACAGAAGTAGGGTATGTTTGGTTGATAGCTTAAGGTTACAAAATATTTCACGCTCATGACTACTTCTCTAAATTCATAGTTTAATACTCTACTCTTAATAATGGAGAAGATTATCATTGAAAAATATTCAATTTTGTAAATCTAAATTAATTTTCCTTTTCGACCAAGGATAGTGCGTGATGTGAAAGTGTGAATATCGTTGTGAGACCAAAACAGAAAATGTTCAAGAAATACTGGATAATTGCACAATATACGAAGGGCTGCGCACTCCAAGGTTGTTAGGATCCTGATGTGGGATCATATAAGATACTGGTCCTAATAACATTAATGTTTGTGAAAGGCATCTTGTCTAGTGGTTAGAGCACCTTATTTGCACCTAGTAGACCTGAACTCGACTCCTTGTGAGAGTGAATTTAACGGTTGTGGAATAAAAAATATTTAAAAAATAGGTAGGGTCTTCCCCTGCCGACTTTGGTCAAAAAAATAGCATTAATATTTATTAACATCTAAATTTGTAACATTAAAAGTGATTATATTCTATCAATTTAATTTGACATAACTTACTCTTTGCATGCCATCTCAAATTTACCTTTTTAAGTTGATTTAAATGTGGCTAACAATATTTAAGATTAACTTGCATTCAATTGAATGGAAAAATGGACTCAAATCTAAAAAATCTATTAGATATATCAAAGTGGCATTGCATGTTTCTATTTTTAGAATACGACTAATGTTATATTTCAAATAAATCTCTTTTCTTAAAAAGATGATAGAATCATGAGTCAGCGTTATATGCTTAACCTCAATTTGAAGATAAGAAAAAATTTAAATATTCAGCGAATATATTTGACTTTTTAAATAATTTGAATTGTGTACGATAGCATTTAATATTAACTTGAATTAAGATTGAAAGGAGGATTGGCTCAAGTAGAAAAAGAATAATAATAGATTTATCATAGCGGAATTATAGATTTCTATTTTTAGAATGTGATTAATGTTGCATCTCAACCGTAGCGTTAGCACGGGCATTATACTAGTAAAGAAAAAATGATAGAAGCTTTATTCAGCGTCATATGCTTAACCTCAATTTAAAGAGAGCTAAAAAACCTCAATTTAAACAGATATGAAAAAGCTAAATATTCGGTGAATCTTTGGCCTTTATGACTTATACAAATTACAGTTCCCAAAACGTCCCGCGCATGACCATTCACTAATTTGGAAAATATACCACGTTCATCGCATTCACATGTCACGTCCCCAACCTAACCCGCACCGTGCGACGAGCGACGTGCCGGTGTCCTCGTTGCAAATACGGCCCCATCCGCAGCCCAGATACGTGAGCCTCTTGCGCGCAATTTAAAACCTCCCTCTCCGGCTCCATCCAACCGCTCGATGTTTGCCCGTTCCGATTGAGCCGGTCAGGTCAGCGTCTCCCGTGCCCGCGCCAGCCTTCGCAGACCCTCCACCAAACCACGCTCCAAGAACGCAACAACAACAGCGGCGCGCAGAAAGAATCGACCGGCCGCGCACCCGCACCCCCCCGGAGCATCGTGAGTTCGTGACCATGTCCGCCTCTCCGTCGTCGACGCGGCTCCGGTTCTACCAGTGAGTGGCGGCGTGCAGTATGGCGGCGCTGTGGCTCAGGCTGCTGCTCGCCGTCGGGCTCCCCGTGGCGGCGCTGGTCGCGGTCGCGTTCCTGGTGTACCGGCGGCGGAGCCTGCCCCGCAACGCGCCGCCGGAGCTGCCGGTCGATGGACCCGCTTCCGCCGCCTCCGCCGAGCCGGCGGCGAGCCCCGGGCTGTCGAAGCTCAACATGAGGTACAGCGCCGCCGCGAGCGGCCGCGTGGGGCTCCGGTTCCAGCAGTTGCACCAGCACCAGCACCACGCTCGCGTCGACGTGCGGCACCGGGCCGGCTCGGGCGGCGGCGGCGCGCAGCGGGGCCCGTTCCAGTGGGCGGACCACCCGCGGCTGGTGACGGAGGCGGCGGAGAACGGCTGGTCGCAGTTCGTGTTCGCCGTCGCGCCGCCGCGGTCCAAGTCCGCGTCGTCGTCGCCGCTCTGGGGCACCTGCCCGGTCTGCGACGCCGGGATGGTGAGCCGCGACACGGCGGAGGCCGCGTGGGAGCTGCCCACGGGATCGTCGGAGCGGATGCAGGCGGTGCGGCTCAACCCCGCCGCCGCCGTTGCCGCCGCGGCCAGCAGGAAGTGGTTCCCCGGGAGCATCCCGAGCCCGCTCCGCGGCGACGCGGACGCGGGGAACAATCCCAGCGCTGTGTGCCTCGCCAGGATGAGCCTGCCGCTGCCCGGGCCGCCGCTCGCCGGCGCGCCGTTCCCACAGGACGCCTACTTCGAGATCACCATCATCTACCTCAACACGAAACGGCCGGAATGGTCCGCGTCGAGGGCGAGCNAGGCGTGGCCGGGACGGCTCCAGCGACAGCGACCGCGTCAAGCTCATCAGCTTCGCGCCGGACGNCCAAGGACCCGGTCCAAGAAAGCAGAGCCGGCGGCAAAGACGATCAACAAGACAAGCAGAGGCACATGGTCATGTCGCTCGGCCTCGCCACCGCGTCCGGCGCTCCGCCGCGGCCGTCGCTGGCCGGGACGTACGCGTCGTCCATCGGCTTCCACTCCAACGGCGCCGTCTACCTCGACGGTACGTAATTTGCAGAGCACACAAAGCAATCTGCTGCCTCAAGAATTCTCCGGTGCAAGGCGACGTGATCTCAAAGGGTTTCGGTGGATTGTTGTAGGGATGAAGCTGGTGTACGAATCGGGCAAGTCCTCGTGGGCGGGCGTGGACAAGGTGGTCGGCTGCGGCTTCGAGCCGGCGAAGCGGAAGGTGTTCTTCACGGTGGACGGGCAGCTGGTCCACGCCGTGAGCTGCAACGCCGAGGCGTTCGCCAGCCCGCTGTACCCGGTGCTGGCTTCCAGCTTCGACGTGATGGCGCTGGTCAACCTCGGGCAGGGCAAGTTCAGGTACGCGCCGGCGAACGCGCGGCGCACGGCGAACCCGTGCTTCGTGCGCGCCGAGTCCGCGGTGGACGCCCGCGGCGGCGGCGGGTCGATGGGCCTCGACTTCGACGACAGCGGCGAGCTCTTCTCCATGGGGCGGGTGGACTCCGGGTGGATGGAGACGCTGCAGGTGAGCAAGAGCAGGAAGGGGAGCGTCGCCGGCTCCGGCGCGGCGTCCGTCGGCGACCCGGAGGGCGAGTCGGACCTGTTCGAGATCCCGCTGCGGGACTGACCGACGACGAACGAACGTGACGGCCGGAGGCCGACAGGTGGCCCGTTTGTCAAACAGGAGTTAGTTGTAGTTAATGGCGAATGGTCACGGCGACGGCGATACTGACACATGCTTAGGAGTTAGGACACTGCAGGATAATTTGGCCGTTGCTTTTGTTGCAGTTGGTGGGTGTATCATCGTGTAGCTAGCTGCCGCTATTATCTACAGCAGTAGATGTGAAAAAAATATGTTGCAGGTAGGTTAAAAAGGATTGAAAGTTTGTCTTACGCAACGAGCTTTTGATTCGTTACCTCTCTTCTTTTCTTTATTCCTTCGGTGACTTTACTGTTGTGATGCAAAGATGGTAGAGTGGAGATAGATTCTGGGACTAGAACTTCGAATAAAGAAGAGAGAAAGGTGCCTACAAAACACTAAGATTTGAAAAAGATGGATCTTCCTGTGATTCACATTTGCACTGCTAATAATGGTATGTCTTTTTACCTGAGATTTGCAAAGTCCATGCAACTTTATGCTTTTGTTTTTTGCTGTACTTCTATCACCTCACCTTGTTTATAATTTCCAGTGTTTTTTATTTATTCAATGCAAAAATTATGCTTGCAAATGTTTTGAGCGTGTCTGACCGGTGTTTCAAAACAAAAGGTCAAGCTTTGAGTTTTGACTTCATGTAGTCATAAGGTGCTTGATGATATGCCGATTGAATCGAGCAAGTATTCTGCACCTTGCATAATTGTTGTTGCAAAAAAACGATCATATACAGAAGGTGGATCACGTGTGTTGTGCGTGTTGATATTTTTTTATCGACTATGCATGTTGCTGTTGCAAACTTGCAATGCGTATATGGATTTTATATTTAATTGAGTTGTTTGCATGTTGTTTCAAGTTACTTTTAACTTATCATTTGGAAGGTCACCTGTGAGCTCCCATCCTGCACACGGCATATACGCAACGTCAAGGAATCAGAACCGTCCCACAACTCGCCATTTGGCCACCCCGGGTGCACAAGAACTCCACGGAAAAGGCCTACAACTACAAGATATGACGACGATAAGATAAGATGCCATGCGCCATGGCTCGGCGGTGCCGCACCGCCGAATAACGCTATCCAGCAGCGAACGAAGCACGAGGATCGGACAGAGAAGTGACAAACGCAAGGCCCAAGGCACAGCAAAAGCTCGAGCCGCGCCGTCCCTATACGTCACCGCCGCGGCCGGAATGATAACCTAATTATTATTGGGCTGGCTCGCAGTCGCAGAGCCGGCCTGCACCAGCTGGTGCGATCTCCATGGCCGCCCTCGACCTCGAGGTGTCGATAGCGTCGCGGATTCGGAGCTGGCGTTCGCAGCTAGTGACGTTCCTTTCCGTGTTCTGATCTGCCGCCCGCGCGCGCCCAACTGCAGCGCGGACTTTCTCGTGGGTTTTTTCTGCGAGCGGTCAGCGTCTGAAGCCCTTGTGGGATCAAGATGTCTGTCGCCGCCGGCCGTCGCTCCTGTCGATTTCAGCCGCCTCTAGAATACGGCCGTCCTTTGTGAGACCCGGTTTGGTTTGGTTTGGGACGACGCTGCTTGTTTCTAGAAGGTGAGGGTTTGGATTGGTCCAGCCATGCCTGGTTGCCTCATTGCCTGCCTTATTTTTTCTTCTGTTGAGGTCAGCTGGTCCATTTCATTCTGCTGAAGACTCAGGATTATTTATCCCCACCACCTGATTAGTGTGGTATTCTCTTTTCATTTGTTTAGATTAGTAATGAAGTCAGCGATCAGCATATCACATTCCCGTTGGGGAATCATTCTTGGGATGGGCACTTCTGTCACGAAATTAAATTTAAATAGCCTTGCAAATATTCTGATTTCATAATATCTTTACAGTCTACTTCCTCCGCCCCGTAAAGAATGCAACTTTCACTTCTCGAGAGCTCAAACGATTTCAAGTTTGACTGTATTAATACAAAATAACACTAACATTTGTAGTACAAAGTCAGTATCAATAGATTAATTATGGAATTTATTTTTATACTAAATCTATTTATAAATATAAATGTTAACAGTTTCTTTAATAAATTTGATTTTTTTAACTTCTCAGGAAACTACTATCTAGCCAAATTCAAAAAGGCGCATTGGAGCTCCTGGTGTGGCTGGTTATCATGAGAGATTTGCTGGTCTGATGATACTAGTACACCCGTAGTCCTTCTGAATTGCCAATGCATGGGGATCAAGTCTCGATAAAGATAAATAATCCAGCAGTATAGGCAAGTGCAGGAACAGCTCAGAACACAACTCTGTTCTGGTACTGTACTCATGTACTGTTCCTGTGTAAGGAAAAAAAGGAAACGTATTTTCTCCTTAAATAAATTAACAGCTGCACAACAATGAGGTCCATAATAATTACACACAGAAAATCTGTCCATGTACGTCAAGAAGAGAAGGCAGATACGTACTGTAGCTCGACACCATGTGCCTGCCAGAGCCTGTTGCCATCAGCTACGAGGCTCGGGAGTACATGACGGCCAAAAAGATCGCTCACTCGGGGCAGGGGACTGAACAAACAGAAACAGAACAAGCTCGAGATCAATGATCAGAACGTAACAGAATCGGATCATCCAATCGGATTCAGCTTCGGCGCGGTCGTCGATCTAGGAGCTGCTGCCTTCCACTCTCTTCCTGAACATGATCCTGCCCAGCAGGCTCTGACTCCGCTTCTTCTTCCTCTTCGGATCAGCGGAGGCTTCGTCTCGCTGCGGCGACACGGCGGCGAACACCGGGTGCACGACGGTCTGTGTCGATTCCTTCCCGGCGGCGTCAGCGTTGCTCTGCTTCCGCGCCGTGCTCCTCGCCGTCGGCGTAGCAGAGACCACGGCTTCGTCCTTCTTGAGCTGCTCTTGTTTGGGCGTGGTGGTACTGGTAGGGGACCTGGAGCCCTCAGCGCTGGCGGACTCCTCGGCGAGGATGCTCGCCAGCGACTGCGTCTTGTAGTCGGACTTGGCCGAGCTCGGCCTGGGGTTGCAGATGGAGCTGTCCAGAGGGCCTGATGAGGTTGTTGGGACCTTCAGAGCCTGCAGCTGCTTGCTTAGGATCGTGATCGTCTCCTGGCACTCGGCGAGCTTGTCAGCTGCCGCGAGAATCTCTGAGTCCTGCATGGAATGCAGATGCTGTCAATTCAGTTTCTGATGGCATACTGAAAAAAAAAACTCTACTACTTGACATTTTTTGTTGTTACTATTTTTCTGTAAAAATGTGTAGCACGGGTGCGGTAACTTACTGTTGCTAAATGGCTTTCCTCTTGAACTGCCCAATGTTGCACACTTGCCTCATCAGCAGGACTGCATGATAAAGAATAATGCATCAATTTTCTTTAAAAATAATCTTGAAACGAGTTTTCTAAAGGAAAAAATTAAAAGCAAATGCAGATAGAAAATTTGTCAGCCTTATCCACGGAGTACCTTTGTATCTCACAGTTGGCTGATTTTCTGCCCGGCAGGATATTATCATCCTGATCAAGTAAAACATGTGCTAGTTCTTCATCCAGCTTCTCTTCTTGACTGGCCGTAATATGCTCTTCAGCTGACTGATTTGGCCCTTCTTGTGCTTCTTTCTGAATATCTAGAGCTGCTGCTGGTTCTGCACTTTGGATGCCCTGATTATCTTCTGCGTTAACTGTGTCTGGTGACTGATCCTCATCAGCATTCTTTGCATCACTATCCATGATGTCAGATAGATCTTGGTTCGATAAGTAGAGGCCCACAATGTGTTTCAGGATCAGACAAACTTCGTCAATGAACTTTTCAAGTTTAGCTTTCCCATCTAGTAGATCATGACACACCTGAACCAGGTGCTCCAGGCGACTACAAAGTTCAGACTTGTCATGTAACAGTGGCCCTGATCTTGCAACATTATCCCCTGCAGATGTGCTGATCATGGAAGTGATTTTCTCAATCAGATCTCTCACTGTTTTCTCAATTTCAGACCGGTCATACCATACCTCTGAATCTTCTCTTTTGTTAGAAATTACATTCTGAATCTCCTCAAGAATGGTTTCAGTGCTTTCTCCACTTGCTTCATGCTTATTCACTACGAGATTCCAAATACCCTTAACCCTTTCAGTATGATCACCGGGGATACCATTCATGACAAGATCATTTCTGTTCTTCTCTGGTGTGACAGATGCCGTGTCTGCCTTCTTTGGAGATGATGCACGTGGCGCATTTCTCTTCTGATTATCTGATGCAATCTCAAGCTTCTCAATCTCAGCGAAATCATCGAGCAAGTTCATCTCAGACGATGCCATGATGGATGCATCCTTCTCCTTGGCAGCCCTGAACTGCTCCAGTTCAGAAATCAGAGCAGAAGCCCAAGATTCAGACTGACAGTTAGCGTCACTCAGCTGCTTGTTCTCCTCTGTCACCTCCTTGAGCTGCCTCTGCACCACCGTCAGCTTGCAGGTCTCGTCGGCGTACTTCATCTGCACGAACTGCAGCTCGCTCTCCCTCTTGGCGAGCGCCTGCTTCAGCGCCCTGTTCTCGTCCTCGACGGTGCGGAGCTTGAACGCGTAGCTCTCGGCGTCAGACACCGAGCGCCGCGGCGACGGGGTCCGCGGCGAGAACGGCGCGACCGGCCGCGGCGAGGAAGGCGTCGCGGGGCGCGGCCGCATCGGGCTGGCCGTGGGGGTCACCTGCGCCTCGACCTCGTCCCTCATCTTGGCGATCGCCGCCGGCCCGGGGAGCCGCTTGCGGACCATGGCGCGCAGCCGCTGGCACTCGGCCTCCAGCTCCGCGATCCGCTTCAGGTGCTCCCCTTGCTGCCGCCGCGCAGCGTCGACGGACTTGAGGTCGTACTCCCGCTCCTGGCCACGGACCTCCAGCTCCTTCTGCAGCATGCGCACCTCGTACTGCAGCGACCCGACCTGCTTCTGCGCCGACTCGAGCCTCGCCGTCGCGTCGGCAAGCTTCGCCACCGCGGCCGCCTCGGACTGCCGCAGCTCCCCGATCAGCGCGTCCTTGGAGCCGGCGGCCTTGCGGAGGCTGTTGTTATCGGTGGCGAGCTTCGCGGCCTTCTTGTTCGCGTCCTCCAGCTTGTGCTGGAGCTCGCGCACTTTCTTCTTCTCGGAAGATATCTCGTTGGCCGCCTCCACGATGATCTGCTCCCGCTCTTCTCTGGCAACGACCAGCCGCTCCATGCAGGATCTCAGAGCTTCTTCCATTTCAGCCATTGTTCCCTTGATGCTTTGCTTCTTCAGCACCTTCTTGAAAGTATCATCTTAACCTGGCCAATGAGGGTATTTAGTTCAAATTCCATGCATAAGCAAAGAATCAAGAGAAAATAAACAAAGAATTTACGTTAACAACTTCTGTCAGCATAGTTAAGGCCAAGCCAATTAGGTTTGCATGATGCCCTTTGGCCTTTGCTTATGTATGAACCCTCAACAACTGCACTAGTTTGCTTTACACGTTTTGCTTACCAGCTACTAAAGATAAAAAGTCCTAGAACTGAACAGTTCTCCATTCCATTAACCAAGCTTTTGTAAAGGAGAAACAGAAATGTGTGGGTTCTGAAGCAACCGCTATTAGTTGATATGTCTCGTTCCGCAGAAAAAGAACTTGCTGTCAACTGAACTCTTTGTCATCAGAAGCATTGAAAAAATGTTATTCTGAAATTATGACCACCAAACCAAAGAGCCAAGACCAAATAGAATACTACAGAAGTGTGCTTTTCTGCTACTGTTTCTGAACCCTTTCTGTCGTTTATTCAAAAGCACGAACATAGGCCCTGTTTAGTTCCCCTCAATTCTTCAAAATTTTGCATATTACGCACTTTCCAATGCACTTTTTCTCTGTGCGCACGCAACCCAGTGCATACAAATTTTGCAAAAAGATATGAACTAAACACCCCTAAGTTGATTTTGGGCAGTCCAATCCGAAAATGATGAACTGATGATCTTCTAACAAGTAACAACTGTCCTTTTTGTTCAAGTTTCTGAGTGAGTTGGTTTTGGTTCACCATAGCAGTACCATTGTATCACGTTCAGCTAAACTCTAGATGCAAAAATGTCGATGAACAAACAAAACGGGGACTTAATAAACAATATCAACTGAAATCGAGCAGCCGTGAGTGACATAAGCTTCGCAAGCTTTTCTACAGTAGGGCCGCGAGGAACGCTC
>JAZFNS010023101.1:22557-33759 GCA_037127165.1 Alloteropsis angusta | reverse complement strand
AAACTCTCAGTGACCAAAATGGCCTTGAATATAATCTGGACACTGGAGGGATCAAAATGATAGTTCACCCCCAAGTCCCCAACTTTCGATAAAAGCATTTCCGCAAAAAAAAAAAATCAATAAAAATATCACTGCACCTGCACTCGATGAACCAGTTAGATTGGTGGCGAGTGGAGGAGGCGTTCAGCGAGAGGAAGGATGGCCATCTCGGCATCTCCTACCTCGGCGTCTGGATGTCGGGTGGCGACGTAGTGGAATCTGAACCTATGGGGGTTTCTCACGATTTCTAGGCAATTTATATTGGTCAGATTCACTATTCGGGAAATTTATTTCAAAACGAGCTGAATTTTACTAAAAAAATGTGAATGAGTTGCAGCCCACGAGTTGGAAAATGTGAGAATCCAAAGCGTTATCTGGTCCATGAGTTTTTGTCGTGCCAATTCGGACAAGATATAAACATACAGTCTAAAAAAAGCAAACGTACTGCAGTACGCCCAGACAAAAATAGTTGCCAATGGCAATCCCTTGAAACATCTGCAATTGTAGAGACCGAAATATGTAGAAACCATGAAATCGATATTAGAACCGGTAAAAAGCAACGGCGCATAAATCGGTTGCTTGACAGGTCAGAAAGGAAAAATGGTCACCCCATGTCCCATGCCATGGACACGAATAAACCGGCACAAATGAGGGGTACATTTAGCAGTTGCCAGAAAAAGTAACCCGATGGAACCTTGCAAGGTGTCTGTCTGTACGATGCGCATATATAAATCCACGAAATGTCACTTCAAATCTTTAGCAGGTTTCGAAAGTTTAGTTCTGCTGCGGTACATTATTACTGTTGTTCGCAGTAGAGCACAGCCCGAGTTTGGAAGAGCAGCAGCAGCTGTTCAAAACGATTGCATAAAAAGTCCTAGAAGATTACCGAATACAACCATCAGCTCTATCTAGTCTATCCAGATTACATCCTTTGTACGGGTGTACACCACTGATACTTACATGACCAGCCAACCACGGAAAACAAAAGAGTAACGAAAAAAACACCCTACAACGGACGCTCCTGGGAGGTGGTTGTACCACAGCTACGAAAAGAAAAGCAACTGGATTTTACATTGGACGGACTATCTCGTCCTCCATGCCATACCACCCACGCCACCAGCGTCGTAGCCCTGGACGCTGCTACTGCCGGGCACTACACCATACTGGGGTTGCTGTACAATGTTAGTCACCGGGGTGGTGGCGGTGGCGGCAACACCCTGCGCCGGCCACCAAGCATTGCTGGTCTGCTGCCAGGCTTGCCCAGACTGGAGATGCTGTTGCTGCTGCTGCAAATGTAGCTGCTGCTGTTGCAAGGGTTGTTGCTGGGTACGGAGGTAGGCATGGGGCAGAGAAGAGATGGGAACCTGAGGCTGCACTGCACTTGGGATTTGGTACTGCTGCTGTTGCTGCTGGTACGGGTGCATCTGCTGCTGGACGGGAGGTGGTGGAGGCAATGGCAGTTGCTGTGGGGCGGCAGGCAGTGGCGGCTGCCTAATCGGCTGGTGGTGCGTGGTTGCCTGGGTTGGGTTCCACTCTGGTATGTCATCGTCATCATCATCATCCCAGAGGTGANGCTTGAACAGATGATCTTTTACCATACTTCTGAACCAACTCCCTCATTTGCTCTGCTGGGCGAGCAGAGGGAGGTGGTACATGCTGCCGGCCCTTGTAGGCATGTGAAGTTACATTAGCAGGAGGGTGTGACGAGTTAACAAAATTAAATTCAGGAAGATCGTCCTCATCCCTAGCAACACCAGGGCCAAAGCCCGGAGGGACATCATCAGTTACATCTTCCTCTTCACGGTGGTGATGCTGCTGGTTGNGGAAAGCCTGGTGGTGCACCATATGAGTTGGGAGGCAGGGAGGGCCTAGCGGCCGGGTTCGTAACCTGTGGTTTCCTTAGGATTGATTGCCTCCTGGAACCATCATGCCTGTGGTGGGAAGTGGATGCCCTAGGAACATTGGGCCTCCGCCAAACGACGACTCCGATGAAGGATGATCTTGCCACAGCAGCAAGGCTCTCCTGGTGCTCCTTTGGCAAGTGCCGAGAGAGTATCTCCACTGTTTTCCCATGAGAGGGGCACAGATACATCTCTATTCCTTCTGCAGGTTCAGCTAATCCTACTCTCTCATCAGAAATATATGCATCGATAGTCTGCACAAGAACAAACAAATTAAGTGAATCCCCCTCAATCTTAGATTAGCATAGCTCCAGCAGCGGTAAGTGGCAAAGAAAGAAAAGAAACCTGCAAANTGTTGGCGACCACTCTCTGGAGAACCCTCCTTCCAACACAGCTCAGTTATCTATCAAAAAAATTACCAGGTAGTTACAATGATGAAATGGAAATCAAACGACTAACCAAAGGCAAAGCACACGCTTGTTACAAAATCAGAATCTAATGAATCAGTATGAAACTATGAACAATAATAAAACACAACTGTTCACAGCTTCTAGACCAAACTTTGGTGATAATGTCAAATGAAGCCATATATCATGATGGCAGTTGAAGGCAAGGTATGGAGGTCCTCGAGGATTCCAGGGTCTTGTTTGCATAAAAGTGTTAACACAACACTGACATGCAAGGGTGTGTGGTTTTCTCTTTAGTACACAATGATTATCCACCAGCCTAGAAATTAAGTTTAAAGCTTATGCTGTATCTGTAACCTCGGGCCTTTTTGTCAATAGCATCTTACTCCAATCATTGTTCAATCTCAAATAAGCTATAGCAGTAACTACACATACTGCACATGTTAAACCTTGTCTATGAGAAAAGCAAACAGATTACAATAGGAAAAAGGAATTACCATTACAGCACGGCTTCTAGATTTCGGAAGCTGTTCAACAAACTCTTGAAAAGCACTGAGTTTAACTCTCCCCTTAATCTCAACAAAGCTACGCCAATCTTTTAATGATGGTTTTTCACCACTGAAAAGGCAAAATTATCAACATGTTAGCAGCGATCCAGATAGAATAAATACCTTAGCATTTACACATTTTCATGCAGGCAATTAACCTTCACATAAATGGTACAAAAAACATGCAGAGTAAAAAATATGTAGCACGAAAGTGGTACAAGAGTACACAAGTATCTAATCATTTCTGGGTAATTTACGAGACCACACATCCTGCACCCATTTTCATGTTAAAACCAGTTCAGATATACTTGACCTTTGGAATATATATAAAAAATAATAATAGTGAAAACAATGTTAAAACATAAGATAAAAACTGTGAACCTTTACACATGAATCGATAACAAGGCTCATGTAGCAAACTATCAATAAATATAATAACATAAGTGCACAACTATTACTACATCCATCCACCAAATCAAAGTGAAGATGATAACACAAGGAAATTTGCCAGAATTTGGCCCTAAAATTGCAGATCACAATACTGTAAGGTAGTATGCATGCGTTTAGCTGTTAGATCTTGATATGCCATCATAAATTATGTATAAATGGCTCTCCTTATCTCATTCATGCAATTTGTGAATGATGTTTCAATCATATCCAGTGTCCCTGGATGTTGACAAAAGCTCCATCTGAAACTGCACTGTTTTTTTTTTCAAAAGCATTGATTTAATCGCAGTATCAGATGTAGCAGTTGATGGAAAGCATGTGGAGTTAAACCCTGCTAAATTAGTACAGATTGACGTATCGACCTAGTTCACAAAAGGTTAAACAAAAAAAAAAACAGAAAATGGCCAAAGCTGGATGTCCAGTGGTAATCTGGTAGATAAACAAAAGAAAGAAGTCAAAGCAAATAAAACGTTAGTCCTCGATATTATGAGTCACTCTTAGCAGCTACATATAAAGAAGTAAAAAACCGTTTCTGTTGGTTGCAATACTAAAATGCAACTTAACTTCCTCACATAAATGTCTTATTTGCAAAACTTCAAACAAAACAAACATAACATGAATCATATAACTTCCTCACATAAAGGTCTTATTTGCATAGCTTAAAACAAAACAACCATAACATGAATCATAAAAACAGGTTTTGTCCTAAACAAGAGTGTTGCTGATTCTAAGCTCTAAACTTAATGACCTAATAATGGCCTTGAATATGGCCACAAAAATGTGAGAACAAATATATTCTGCAGAACATCAATTTGCTTAATGTGCGGGGAAGATAAATATAAAGAAGAATTTGTTAAATGAGCATGGGATATTAGTGCCAACAGAGTCATCCAAAGTAAAATGTGCAGATGAAAACATACCTTTTGAAGATGGCAACAACATTAGACAGTGAAGACACAGTCAGTTGGATTGCACCCTCCCATATGCTCTCACGTATCATAGGAATATTGGTTGCCTTACTGTGACCAGTGGAATCAGGATTAGATACATTATCAGTAGCTGTTTTTGTGGCTTCATCTTTAACAGGGGAAGATTTGCTCAGCTCTCCATCATGTGGTTCAGTAAGATCTGAATTTGGAACCGCTGCATGTCCTGGTGACTCTAACTTGGGCTCATTGTTATCCTGCACAGATGGCTTATCAGACTCAGATGTAGTCTTCTCTGGTGTAGAGGCCTTATCTTCTCTCTCTGTAAGTTCCTCCGGCTCCAAGGTGGTGTCAGGTTCCTCACAGTCAATGCCATCTTCTTGAGGAGTTCCAACTGAGAGATCAACAAAAGGTGGCTCAGAATCTAAGCCCTGCATGAATTCATCTAAAGACGGAATTGGTGGAAGATTTTCTGTGTCCTTCATGTCATCCAAAATAAGTTCCTGCATGAGATCTGCTTTCTCATTATCAATATATTCTAGATCGCCTGACATATCATCGTTGCCTGTCCCACCATCCTCATCATGTGAAGTGCTGTCGGATGCTTTATCTTTTTCTTGAACGCCATCTTTACCATCTGTTTTTGTTTTTTCATTAGACTTGGTCTGATCTTCTACAGTTTTCGACGGAATATTACTAAGGTTACTACCAAGCTCAACCTCCACTGAGATACCATCTGGTTCTTCCATTTCAACTTGGAACTCTCCTTTGTGAGTTTTCCTAACCAAACGCCTAGGATCGACCTCAGTATTGGGAAGGACAACCATCTGTGCAAGCTCTTCAGCTTTGGCCAACCGCCACTCTGAGAGTTCTTTGGAGGCAAGTTCTTCTGCAGTCATTGAACAGAGGCGTTCAGGTGCAATATCTCCAGATAAGACCCTCTCTCTTAGCTCAGGATTGCTTTTGTCTTTCAAGTTAAACAAAAGAGATCTACCCTTTTCCTTATACTTCTTGTTTACTCCACCAAACAGTTTGAACAGCTCCTCTTCAATTCTAAATGCTAAATATTCGGCCTTTTGATTAAGCTTTTCCTTATCCATCGCTAACTCACTTGCAGATTTTATTCTTTTTGACTCAGACTCTACCAGAGATTCTGTAGCACCAAGATCCACATCAGAGGTTCGGGGCCTTTTTAAATTAGGTTCTGCGCTAGGTTGAGAGATCCCAGCATCAAGATCAGAAACCCAACTAAGCCCGTGACCTTGCAAAAGTTCATCCGCAACCATACATTGACCCAATAATTCATCTTCTGAAGAAACATGATTTGACTGTTGCTGCATGTCATCATTTACACTCGTGACCATGTTCGAAACTAAATCACTGCTTAACTGCTCACCTCCCTCACATTTCATGGGGGCTACAGTTGAAGCTACAACAGAATTGGATGTGCTCACTTCTTTTGATGTAGTTGCCGCTGGACCCTGTACAGCAGTATCTCCTTCTCCTGGCTTCAGCTTGTCTGCAGACCCAACAGGTTGCACATTATCAGGAGACGGACTCTTGTTCTGCTGATCAGAATCCAAACTCAGGGCAGCGACAAGTGACTCCCTGAACTTGGACCTCACAGATTCAAGTTGCTGGTGTTGGATCTTCGATGGTGCCTCCTTCTGTGCAGAACGTTTATTAGATGACTGGAACGATGAAGATTTCAGCATTTGAACTTTTGGAGAAGCAGCCGACTGTTGTGATTTCCTGCCTGCAGTGGATGGCGAGTGTTGTGATCCAACCATTGCTGGCAAAGATGTTTGAATATTTAGCACCTGCTGGGGTGGCCTCAATGATACTCTACTTACTAAAGGTTGCACCCCCGATGGACGTGCAACTTCTGTCCTGGAAGCACCTACTTGGACTGATTGTTGACTCATGGGGACAATATAATATGAGCTAACGGGTACTGAAGCTCCCACAGAGAACACCGGCTGTGAACCCCAGTTACCAGGCAATGATGGATAAAACACAGATGCATACTCCGCTTGATTAGATTGGACATTTGAAGAAGGCACCGGTTGAGATCCCACATTGTTTGGCATGGGTGCCTGCCCTTGCTTTGAGAACTCCATTATGAAACCTCCTTTCAAAAACTCAGACAGTCAGCACAAATAAATGTATTGTTCACCACAGCTTCAAACCCTAATATCTGAAAATGAGTGAAACAAGTGGAAGCACCTTAGATCCATGAAAGGAAAAGGAGCAAATGCTGAGTGTAACTGTATTACAAGAAAGTCATGCAATCATTTTGACTGTCTGAAGTAGGTAACTTAAGCAAATAAGTGCCAATTTCACAAGCACAGTGGCAGGGTGAGGACAGGCTTCCCCTAATATTTTCTCAGCTAGATCCCTGAAATTTTCCAGAGCAACAAGCCTTGTCCAAAATGTCCCTTTAACTAGGAATGAGTATGAATGCACTCTTACATGACAAAGAAAAACACAAATCGCGTCGATTGCGATTGCTACAAAAAAAAACACAAGCACTGAAATCTATGGTAAAACTATTCCATGACACTACCTAGAGACAACACTGACACAGCATGTTATACTACTTAAAACATGTAGATGGCATTCAGTACTGTCAACCTGCAATGAACAAATAGGAAAGGAGGCTCATGTTTCAGTAGTAAGTGGCTCTTCTTATGATAATGCAACCCAGGGACAAGCAAAACAAAGCAAACATAACGTGGATCAATCTCTAAGCAGCTTAAGACAGTAAAAAAAAGGAATCTAGAACACATCCCCAGCATAGCAAATACGCTGAATCTATCATTCCAAACATCGACGAAGAGCATCTGTATCACAATCTCTAAACCACTCCACGCAGTGAGCTCGGCGCGCCAGGATGCGAAAGGGTCGCCCTCACAACCAGTTCTAGCACGGACCATCACCAGGCGCCCGGAGACGAATTTCCCGAGACGGGATAACCCTAGGCCAAATCTCCCCCAAAAAAATCCCCAAGCCCAATCACAAACACTCAACCCACGGAAACTTCCACCGCTCCTCGCATCGAACCGCGACCCCAGAGCATCACACGGAGACATACACGCAACGAAACCTACGAGCACCGATCGCGCGGGGGGAGGAGCCGGATTCGGCTGGTAGGAGAGGATTTCGCCGTACCTAGGAGGAAGCCGGGGCGCGGTGGCGTCGGCCCGCGGCGAGCCCAGCGCTCGGCGGCCCCGGCAGGTGGGCGCTGCTGCTGCTGCGGCGGCGGCGGCGGCGGCGCCGAGATCGGGATTTGGGGGTTTAGGGTTAGCGAGACGAGCAGGCTTGGTTGATTTATTTTTCCATTTGGTTGTGGGTGCGTGTGGTGGTGGTGGATGAGACGGGCGAGGAGGTGGTGGTGTGGAGGTCTGCGTCTGGTCTATCCGCGACCGCGAGGTATCCTGCTGCGCGCAAAAACTGCGTGCGGTGCGGGCACGGGGCACGCACGGTATCTGCCGTCTGAGGCGGCAAGGCGGTTTGGCCTTTCTTGGGCCTTCATGGCGTACGGTCTTTCGTGGACGTCATCGTACGTATATAGGCCTTTGGCGGACATAATCGTATAGGCCTTCAATCGGTTGTCTAGGCTTTTTGGGCCATAGGCCCACGTGGTGACTTTCACGATACACCTGGACTGATAGATAGAGTTTTTCATAAAAAAAGGGAAAAATATATTTTACAACTCAGACACTCCCTCCACCCTCAAAATAAATATATATATGGAGTTTGAAATTTGTCCCACGAAAAAGTTACTTTGACTTATCTATCAAAAAAACAAGAGTGTGTGAAAACTTCTCACACAAAAGACAAGTCAATGTCTAAATGCTTCTAAAAAAAGTATTATTTTTGTAATTCTATATCTAGCATTGGTTTACGTGCCCGATATTAGAATTACATTTATTTTGAGACCGAGGGGGTACGAGTATCAACTATAAGAACTTAACCGGCTGAGCAAAATATAGCCTCGATTTACTCCCTGAACAATTCTAATTAGTTCAGTCTACCCCGATGGTATTTCTTTTTTTTTGTTTATCTACATACACATGGAGTTTTTAGTTCAAAATTTGCAAGATGACTATAGCATGATGCCATATGTTACAAAAAAATATCATGGATTTTAGATGATTAGTTTTCATGCAATTTTGGTATCTCTATGTATGACTTTGTATTATATAATGTTAATCTATGAAAATCATAATAAAATTAATATATTCTGTTTACTTAAGGGTTAAGGCATCATGTTCTCTATCCACTCATAGAATTGGAACTTAAAACTTAATTTATACATGAAGAAACAAAATAAAATTTCTCTTAGGGAGCAGACTGGAGCAACCAAGTTCAGAGAGTAAATCGAGAAACTTATGTTCAGGGGGTCAAACGGAGAAAGTAGATTGATGGGGTAATAAAATGATTTTTTTCCAAAAAGAAAGGATTCAATAGAGAAGAGAGAAGTTATGCTTATTATGATTATACAAGAGGCAGGATCTATTTAGAGGTTGGACGTAGGACATTTAAAAGAGGCAAGATCTAAATGCGCTCGTTCGGTCGTTCGGGATACATATACAACAAAATGTTACACCTTTCTTTGACGGTGTAGTAGAGAGAGAGAATTGTTTAAACTCTCATAGTTAGATGAGTATTTATTTGATTTACTCCTGTAACTTTACCAACTAGTTCAATTTACCACTTAATATGATTTGCCTTTTTGTTTGTCCACGGACAAATGGTGTTTTAAGCCCAAAATTTATGAGGTAATAGTAAACCTCGTAATTTATGTTAAAAAATATAATGATATTTATGGACTTAATTTTTATACAGTTTTATAATTAGTTTATTACCAGATGTACTATTTATTAAAATAATACTGAAAATTGATAATCGATCTTAACTATTATTCGAGCCGTGCTACCGGATTCCACTAAATTGACTAGTGAAAAAACCGTTACTAGACTCCAACTACTAGTACATGATCAGCAAAGTGTTGGTCTCGGACCAAAGTACCTAATAAAACAGAAAATAATACTCTCAGCTTCTTATCTTGACAAATGCTCAAAACTCGCTACTACATGCCCTAAGTCGTAAGAATCCTCTATCTTTCTAACATGAGTTATGATGTCGGCTATCACACTATAAAATTTGAAATTAGAACTCTATTTATGTGTAGAAACAAAAAAGATAATTTTTGTTTGGAAGTAAATTAAACCAATTAACATATTTGTTGGAGTAATTTAAACTAAAAATAGCTCAGAATGTTATCCAGAGTTCTAGACTCAGCCCATAGTCAAGGATGATTTGAACCTTTAAAAAAAGATATATCTGATCTGATATGCATATCTCAGATACCTTGCGAACGTCTGACACGATGAAACGGCGTGATCCGGACAAGATTAGATAGCGTCGTGGTCGAGACGCTATTGCCCATTTCTTCCATTCGAGGTGTTGGTGTCCCCAAAATGACCTTCTTTGACGAAACGTTGTCATCAGTGGACTCAGACACGCACAACGCAACCACACATCAGAGAGCAGACGTGCAAAGCGTCTTGACCACGACCGAAGCTGCTCCACCGCTGCACAACCGCGATCGGGGCTCGGCGCCGGCGGCATCGGCAAAGACGACGGTGGAGAAGGGACTACGCTTTTCCTGGACTTGACTGCTGACTCCCAGAGTCAATCCTTCGTTGACTGCTGAGGGCTAGAAGTGTCAATTGGCTTACCAGAATCTAGCCTTTAGAGAGGCCGCGGCCCACCTCTGAGGCCAGCCACTTTGAAACGGCCCACCACGCGCGTCCAACAGGTTCCCCCCTCGCCCCTCTTCACCATCACTCATTAGCAGTGCAGCTCCCCTCGTGAATCGTGACACCGACGCGGCGCCGATCACCGAGTTCAATGGCGGCGGCGCGAGCACAGGGAGGAGGAGGAGGAAGCGGCCCAGCGCCCGGCTAACTCGTGAGGTTCGTTACCGCGGCTCCTTCTCTCCTGCGTGCACACCCTTTCCTGTGCCGCCGGTTACACGGGGAGCAACGTTTCGGGTTGGATTCTTGGTTAGCAAGGGCCAAAGGACAGCCGGTGATGTTAGGCCGTGTTTTTTGAGTGGAATTTTTTTTCACCCTCTTTTCACCACTAATTAGGAGTATCAAATAAAGTCAGTTTACGAAACTACATCCACAACCTCGGGTAAATTCGCGAGACGAATCTAATGAGGTATTTGACCACACAATTAGAGAATGATCACGGTAGCATTACTATAGCAAATCATGGATTAATTAGGCTCATTAGATTCGTCTTGAAAAATTTCGCTTATCCGTGAAGAAGTTTTGCAATTAGATTTTATTTAGTACTCCATGCATGTAAGATTCTTTTTGATGTGATAGATGAAAAGTTTTGTGGAGTGGAAGTAAACATAGCCTAATTTTGTGCTGTGGGTGCTCATTTTGGATCCTAATTTTGTTATCCCTTTCCGTTTCTGTGTGTAGGAGACGGCGCTCAATCTAAAAGCGTTGGGCTGCTTGGCGATGGCTTTGGTTCGACTCTGGAGATGAGTAAGCGCAGCTTGTTCTGGGTTGTCAGTCAAATGCAGGTCCTGGTCGAGCAGTATCCATGCTGGCACAGATATACTTGTGCTGTTATTTGAGTTTCTTTTCGAGTGGTCACGCTAAATTGGCCACAGTTCCTGGGTTAAGGTGATGTTCTTTTTTTTAAAACAAAACTAGACAGATATCCCGCTATATATCTCATTTTTGTATCTTTATTGTTTTTTCTAAACTTATTTTTTTTACCGGTGCTCTCTTGTTACACATTATACCAATTGTTGAGAAAAAATCAGGTGTTGTCATAATATTTTTCTTTGTTAAGACTACTTTTATCTTCGTTGCTCAATCTCTTGTAGGTATACTCTATGAGT
>JAZFNS010020878.1:7643-27270 GCA_037127165.1 Alloteropsis angusta | reverse complement strand
CTCTAGCCTACCCCAACTTGCTTGGGACAAAAGGCTATGTTGATGTTGATGTTGATGTTGATGTTAGTGAGATGTCAATTTTAAAATGCTGAGCTGCTGTTTACTTGTATGACTGTGGAATGCTCTGCCTGAAGATTAGGGAGCAGAAAATCAAAAGCCTTACACCCAGGGAAGCTGGTTATACGTTCAAACTGACAGACAAGGCAATTCTAGATGTCAGGCCTTCAAATGAGCGTCAAAAGGTTTGTCTTTCTACCAACTGTTTTTTAAATGTATAAAACTCTTGCTTTCGTCGCTGTTTACTCCAAAACTGGTGTATTGCAGGCCTGGGTGAAAGGCTCTACCTGGATTCCTATATTTGATATGGACACATCGGTTGATCTGGGCGGACTTAGCAAAAAAGTCAGCAACTTTGTAATGGGTATGCTACTAGTTACCATGCGCATCCAATTATGTCCCAACTCTTGCACATTGTCTTGCTTTCCAGATGTTTTTCTTGTCTTTTCTAGATTCCTAATGGAAGCATCGAAGACTTCAGTTGACTAAACTCTCGCATGATTATTGCATAGGTGGCTGGTGGAGTGGCAGTTCAACATTGTCATTAAATAAGTATGCTTCACATCAACTGAAGTTGGAACTATCTTGTTATGATCCTAGCAGGGTGATTGATTTGACTGATCGTAGATGAAATTGCTAGGAACTTTGTACAGCAGGTTGAGGAGAAGTTTTCAAAAGATACAGATATCATACTAGTGTGCCAGAAAGGACTTAGGTAATTTCTTAATCTCTTACTGAAGCTGGATCTGTTATTCATGTGAAGCAGCCGAGCCAAAGCAGATCTATATTTTTTCAACTTGCTTTCATTTGAATGGCACATTCAGTACAGAGTCTTCATTGCCTTTTCTGTAGTACTGTCTTTGTGTTTCAGTGTTTCTGGATCATGCGGAAAGAAAGTCATCTATTGTTTTCCTTTTACATTAGCTCATATGCATTTGAACATCTTGAACTTCAACCGTTTCTTCTGGCAGTTTCCTATTTGTGTTAGCAAGTCACTTTCTTGCTATCACTCTTCCTGTCATTGCTCTGTGGTGTGCACAAGATTTCATATTAATTGGTGCTGCGGATTCTACCAACTATCCTGGAGTTGGGCAATTTAAGGACTTGGGAAGACTAAACGAGAGCTTGCGTACATAATTTTTTATGATTGTTAATTTCCAATATGTGGGCAGATCACTTGCTGCTTGTGAACAGCTGTACAATGCTGGTTTTGAAAATTTGTTTTGGGTTCAAGGAGGCCTGGAAGCTGCTGAAGAGGAGGTAGCACCTTTACAAAAAGAAATCAGATTGATTCATTCATATGCTTTCACCTTGCTTTTTTTTGTGACATGTACCAAATATGCCCTCCTTTTCATTCAGGACTTTGAGAGAGAAGGTTCCCAGCCTTTCAAGCTTGCTGCTATTGGAGGAGTTTCAGAATTCTTTGGGTAAGTTTCACAGCCTGAACTGTGTCAGTGGTTGTGCTTCGACCAGAATGCATACTCAAGCTGTTCTGTTGCTCTAAAAAAATCAGAATGCTGGTATAAGTATACTGTAGTGAAGTATTATTGCTACTAACTTGAAAGCTGACAGGTCAGATTTTATTTTTGACATGTTATTGAGCATGATAATGATTTATTTTTACTTCTTTTCACCAACCTTTCTCAAATCATGCCTAATATATTTCAGCATTCTATAACAGTTATTATTCCATTAGTTATGACATAGTAAAGCAGTGAATCATTTTTGTCTCAGGCTTTCAACATCCTATAACAGTTACTGTGAAACAATGGAGTAAACTGATTGCAATCTCTCCTTCCTTCCAGGTGGACGGACCAGCAACGCAGGCAGGCTGCAAAGGAAGGACTGGGATACCGGCTGGTCTTCACTGGCCGCTTGGTATATTTATCATCTGAAGAATAGCCAAGTTGTTTTGCAAGGCAAAGGGACTTGACATCTTCTTTCTTCTGGAACTTCAGGTCGGAGCACTGGTGCTACTTGATGCTTTGTTCTTAGGCGCTCAAAGGATCGGCCCTCTGCTTCAAGAAATGCAGCCCCGCTGATATCCGCGGAATGCCCCTGTTAGCTCTGTAAACGCGTCGGTGCGGATTTTCTGTGTCGTCAGAGATGCCAAGCAAGCATGCTATACGTGTGAATAGATTGAGAATTTTGTTGAAAAAATTCGCATTGGAAAGCATATTCTGTGAGAGGGGCACGATTGTGAGTATAAACTTTGTTTGAGAAGTTGGAGTATCTAACCACCTTGATGCAGAGGCATTTGTAGTAAATGTGACGTTTTTTTTGGTGCGTGTAAAAGGAGGAGAGCAGTTGACGCTAAGCACGGCAAAAAAAAAAGAACTTTTCTTTTTCTTTTGCAGATGCCTTCAAAATGTGTCTGCTTGGCTTTGGTAATCCGATTTCTAAGGGCAAGTACATTGGTGTCGTCTAGTAGGCGGTCTCACGTGGTGACACATAATCTTGAGACGGCTTAACAAACGACTTATACAATAGGCTGTTTTTATAAGTTGTCTCATAATAATTAATAAATTCTTAATTTATGGATATTAAAATAATTGTTTATGAGTTGTATGGCAACAACAACTCGTACAATGANNNAATTTTAGCTTTGAGGTGATTGCTTCGCGAAACAACCGCCTTATTCTTTCACCTCTCCTTCTCTCTTCCAGGTCATCAAAAATCCTACGTGGAACTGCATGAGACAACATATGAGACGCTCACGTGTAGCAATGTACCCCGTTGAGACTCGGGAAAGTGGAATATTCCTTTGCGATAAGAGAGCATCAGATCAGATGCCAACTAACCCAACCAAGGTTTATCACCCAAACCACGGGTCCACGGCCGCTACCCCCTTCCTCCACCTACTACTCTCCTTCTTACACCTATCACTGATCAGTGGACCGCCTCAGTTTATGGCCCCACATGACAGTCCCACGAGCTAATTGGCGTAAAGTTTCCCACGGGCCACGGGCGCATGGTTTTTTCTCCTTCTTGCGGTTTGGTCTACCACTCTACCAGACAGGATAAAAAAACGCGAAAAGAATATCCGAAATAGCAGTAGGGGCTTGGCAATGCATACCACCACAGACAGGTGGTCCACGCAGATTTGAGCCCCACATGTCATTCACTAAATGGGGAACGAAATCGTGCACGAACAAAGACCGGCCCACGGCCCACGGCCCACGGCACCAGCGACGCGGCAGCCGCTCTCTCACCGACACGCTTCACGTAAACCTCCACTGACATGTAGGCCAAGGGTTTTCCCGCGGGCCCTAGGACCAGACGGCGTCAGCGACACAGCCCTGCCATCGGCTGTACACGAGCGCGGTGTCCCGTGTCCGATCCCTTCTCGCCTCCACCATCCAATCCCTTGTTGCCTCGCCATAAAAGGTTAGCGCGTCGGAATCAGTCGCAATTGCGTGTTCCTCACCCGCACGCCACCAACCCGCCGGCTAGCCGCCGATTTTGAGGGTTCGTTCCGGGAGAGGCCAGACCGGTTCTGCGATGGAGTGCATCGCCGAGATGCCGCGCGCGCCGCTGGACCGCCGCCCGCGCAAGCGGCAGCGTCTGGGGTGGGACGTCGGCCCCGCCGAGATGCACCAGGTATACCTCCCGATCCGACCCGGCGCTCCGGTTATCGTTGTCCCCCTCGCGCGGATCTGTCGAGTTCGAGTGGCGGCGGTGGTCGATGTCTCTTTGCTCGCGGGGGGTGCAGATTTTGCATGCGATGCGTGGTTGATTCGGCTGTTGTTCTAGGGTTAGGTGGTGGATCTGTGGAATAGTTGTATTCATCGTCATGAATTGAATAGCTGTGGTGTCGATCTATCCTATTCAGGGCAGATACTCATCGTGGCTTTTGGTCAACGGCTCGGTCTATCTGTTTGATGTATGATGGCTGGCTTACTGCCTTGCATACTTTTTGGGTCAATATTAGTATTAGGATTATCATGTGTCAATCACTACAATAGTATTGCTTTTCGCTATTTATCTGTTTCGTAGCCAATAATCTCCTCGTCCAATTTTGTGTTAGATAATGTTAATTTAGGAATCTGTATATAGGTAATTTTTCCACTCAGCGTCAAGTGAGTTTGTATATTCATCGTATATGAATTCAGTGCATGCTTGAAGTTGAACTGTTATGCTCTAAACACTAAATGAACCCTCTTTCTAAATTATTGGCCGGTATATAGGAACTGGCGGTAGAATGATGTATTAGTGATTTGGTTGCTTGATGAGCTCAGTTAGATGGACAATAATTTATTGGTTCCTGTTTGCAGGTTCAGATTGGACTTTGTGGGCAAGAAGTTGTGAATGCCATCAGTGCTGTGGCGTTGGGTCTCTCGTCAGGTGGTATTGTTTCCTCCCAGCTCAACCAAGAAAAGCCTCGTGAGGGTTCCCCTCCACTGAGAGAAGATGACAAGGATGGGCATTATGTTTTTGCTGTCGGAGATAACCTCACACCTCGCTGTAATTACCTGACCTAATCAGTTGCTTGTTGCTGTTGGCCACTCTGTTTTTATGACCATGGTGTGATTTCTTGTTGCCCATACAAACCTGTATCTATGGTTGGTTCTTATGGATTCTTTTTGTGTCTGCAGATAAGATCAATGCTAAAATGGGCGAAGGTCAGTTTGGGTGGCCATATTTTCTGAAACCATTGATACATAACTCCTAGGAGTTATGTTCATAACTCGGTGTCTCTGGAATACATCAGGTACCTTTGGTCAGGTGTTGGAGTGTTGGGACAAGGAAAGGAAAGAAATGGTGGCTATCAAGATCATTAGGGGCATTAAGAAGTACAGGGATGCTGCAATGATAGAAATTGCCATGCTCGAGCAGCTCGGTAAATATGATGAAAGTAGATCCAGGTGAGTCTCTGGTTCAGTTAGCACTCTTCTGTGCGCTTTACATTCATGAGATTGCTTGTATATATAAGCTGGTCTATTTTGCAGTTGTGTTCAAATTCGGAACTGGTTTGACTATCGTAACCATATCTGTATTGTAAGTACATTGTTAGATTATGGTAATTATGAACTGACCCATAGAGATAACCATATGGTGCTTAAACGTTGGTGAATTTGGATTAATGGTGAGCAGGTCTTTGAGAGGCTTGGACCAAGCTTATATGATTTTCTGCGGAAAAACAATTACCGCTCATTCCCAATTGCCCTAGTTCGGGAGGTTGCCAAACAACTGTTGGAATGTATAGCATGTGTGTGCACGTTCTTTATCCCTCCTGCAGTAACATGCATATATTAGTATTGTGCATTATCTTTGCATTGCAGACAGTCAATAATCCATGACTTCTGCTTATTCTTCCTTTCATGGTTTGTTAAGGAATATCTAACATCTATGGGATGCTCTTGTATTTACCCTCTCTCTGTAATGTGTTGCAGTTATGCATGAATTGCGCCTCGTACACACTGATTTAAAGCCTGAGAACATTCTTCTTGTTTCTCCGGAGTACATTAAAGTGCCTGATTACAAAGTATACTTTGTTCTTTTACTTATTATCTAGCCATGATTTAGCTATGACTTGTTATTTCTGGTGTATTCAGTTTGACAAAAATATATGGTACTGATCCCTTTTTCCCCTGTGATTTCTAGGTTTCATCCCGATCCCCGAAGGAGGGATCATATTACAAGCGGTTGCCAAAGTCTAGTGCTATCAAGGTGATTGATTTTGGCAGCACTACCTATGATCAACAGGATCAGAGTTATGTGGTATCCACTAGGCATTATCGGGCTCCAGAAGTTATACTGGGTATATATCTTGTGTAGCGAAAAGCTTATCCTAGTTCAGACTGATTTTGGTGACTTTTTACGATTGCATGGATCTTCTGTTCAGGACTTGGATGGAGTTACCCATGTGATATCTGGAGTGTTGGTTGTATTCTTGCTGAGCTCTGCACGGTATGTTATTGGGCCTTGTTTTGATTTGCCAATGCCATGTACCACGAGTACTGGGGATTTGAGTTACCGAGGTTCTGCAGGGAGAGGCATTATTTCAGACTCACGAAAACTTGGAACATCTGGCTATGATGGAGAGGGTGTTTGGACCTTTGCCATACCATATGCTTAAGAGGGCAGAGTATGTTCATGTCTGATCCATATCAATGTAGTCTTGCGCTTCAGTGGTGAGGTCTGGTCAATGTTGTGCTCATTAATCCTTGTATGTAGTCGCCACTCTGAGAAATACATCAGAAAAGGACGTCTGAATTGGCCTGAGGGGTGCACTTCGCGGGAGAGCATGAAAGCTGTGATGAAACTTCCCAGGCTCCAGGTATGCATTGAATCATTTGCCCAACACCCATTTTATCTTGTGAAACTTATTTCTATGCTACACGAGCAGAATCTGGTGGTGCAAAATGTGGATCAATCTGCTGGAGATTTCATGGACCTTTTGCAAGGGCTGCTAAACTACGATCCAGCAAACCGGCTAACAGCACAAGAGGCGCTGATGCATCCCTTTTTCACTGAAGGGTCTGAGCGGAAGAGATGATATTTCTTGCAATATCATCCTTTGTTTGACTAACTTGCTGTTTTCAAATTTACTTGACAGTTGGTCTTTTTCTGTTTGTACATAGAGCATCTGTATATGCTGATCAATCTGTATGTACATGAAATGATGTTTCAAAGTTGTTTGAAACAGAGTGTCAACTGTTTAACTTGTATCATAAGTGAAGCCAAATGGATGCATTTGGCCTCAATTGTAGTGTGTTTAATTTTGCTTTGTCAATTGATGCATTTGACCCAAAATCCTTGCTGAGTTGATTTTGGCATGTTTGGTTAGAGCAAAGTACTTACCAGAAAAATCCTCTTGAACAAATCTAATCCCAAACATTCAAACATCGGAAAGTATAAATTTTTTATTTTTCAATCCATAACTCACCTAGCCATAACTCAACACCGAATCCCTATCCTATTCCATTATGCATCCAAATGTCACCTATGTTCATCGTGCCACACCGAATCCCTTTCCATTCTAAACGTCGCCTATGTTCATCAGTAGGTTGGTTCGTCAAATGGAGCGAATTCCACGATCATTTTATTTGGGCCGCAGATTGGCTCCACTGGACAGTGGACAGGTGGACAGCAAACACTACGTAGCGCAAGCATACTAATTTGTTTGTGTGTGTATATGTGTCTCACGGTGTGTTCCTTAATTCAAAAAATCTTGATGTACCAGAGTCAACTTGTAGCTGTCCGCCGCAAAACTCACGGTTTGTGCCTACTGCCTCCCCAGCTTCTCAGACTGGAAAAGGAATTGAAGAAGGTTCTCATGCTGGAGGTTGCCCTTTCATTCACAACAAAACATTTGTTCGGCTGCTCAAAACGATCAACATACTTGTCTCAAGTACATACCTGGGACAGGCGAAAGATCATGTACTACATTAAGTTTAACCAAATTTATAAAAATTGGAATCAACATTCATGGCATCAAATGGGTAAGTATGGAAACGCCACCCTGTTTAGATCCGCAACTTTCATCTGCAACTTACACATTGAAAAATGTGTCCCTCTCACAGGACACGCTTTCCAATAGTAACTTTCACATCCAATTTACCAATCTAAACATGGTGGTGGTGAAATTCGTTCTTTTTGTCTGCCTGGAAAGGAGCCGAAAAGACAGGCAGAAGAGAACCAGGAGACGACGGGTGGGTTGTGCAAGCAAAGCCACGTCAAATATGACCTGCCGACTAACAGAACCTGCTAAATATCCCAGCTAAGTCCAACAGCAATGCAGGTACTCATCGGATCGGAATTAACAATGCCCAAGGAGCGCATCATTCGCTCAATAGTTCTGTCTCCTCCAATTTATTCATCTGTAGCCTTGCTATTGCTATATAGTACAACTCTATCCCTCTCATGACATCTGCCCGTTGATAAATGATAAGCCGTGTGCCTTCTCGCTAATTAATAATTAGTTTCTTATTATTACTTGGAGTGATAGAGAGGCGAGTCAAACAAACGCTGCACCTCGTAACCCTTGATCTGCGCTAAGAGGCACATGACCCTGTTCCCTCCATGTTTCAGTAGTTGGCAAAAGGGCTTTGGCTTACCATGTCAAATTTGCCGGCACGCTGCTGTTACCTGCTAACCAGCGTCTCATCGAACAGAAACGACACGCGATCGAAGCAGATCAGAAATTCACATCGGTAATCGTGAAGCTGGCGCCTGGCGGTCCACGCTGAAAGCTGCTTTGTACGGATATCAGCTGCAACTGCAAGCTAGAACGAACTCAAACACTCGCAACGTCTAGGGGAGATGCATGGCCGGGCAGATAAGACCCAATCCGGGCGCGTGGCATCGGAACGGCGGCGCATTTTCGTAGTGTTGGGGTTGGATCCGTGGTGGTGGCACGCACGACGCTCCATGTCATCTTCCTTGGGGGAGCTTGACGTCCGTACGTGTTGTCGAGCGACGCGCATGCAAAATCTGCCGTCTCCGGTCAGCTCCGTAGCTGGTCGGCCTGGCAGCTTCACGCGCCGCTGGATGCCGCCGTCTCGGCCTGCTCGGCGGCGCCACGGGACGCGACGCTGGAACCTGGAAGCGAACTCAGCTCGTTGCCGTGCGCATTGCGCAGGAGCGCGACGGGTTGCTCAGTTGCTGATTCATCGAGCCTATCAGGGTTGCCGCATCCCAACCGGCCGGGACCCCTTGGGGCCCCTCGACAAGCAAATCCGCAGGCTCCTCGAGATTAGATTACTGCTTGATAGATGCTGCTCTGGCCCCTGCCCTCGTCAAGATCTGACTTTTGATCAGCAGCGTGTTCAGCTCAGCTTAGCTTTGGCAATTAGTCCTGCTCCTCGTCCATAGGGCGGCAAGGTCAACTATACTGGACACGACATCCACACACGCGCTGCGCCTATATATTCTGGACCCGTCCGGAGTCGCCTTCCCCCACCCAGCCCGAGAGCTCAGCTCAGATTCCCCGCCTTCGTCTCCGACCTCTGCAACTGCCAGGTAGAAAGCGAGGAAGCGGAAGAGAGATCAGAGCTGCGACGATGGCTCGGCAAGGTGGTGTCGCCTCGCTCTCGCCGCTGCTGGTGCTGCTTCTTCTCGGAGCCTGGCTGCCGGCGCCGGCCGCCGCGGGGGTGCACCTCTCCACGCTGCCCAAGGCGCTCGCCGTCACCGCCTCCGCCAAGCCCGGCCAAGGTGCGTGTCTGCTAGCTATCATCTGCGTCGCACCGCTCTGCGCTGCATCGATCGCACCTTTTTGTTGTTTCAGGTGGTACTTACAACTGAAAGTGTTCCAAGTTCCTGTTCCATTTTGACCTGCCGGATCGCCATCTAGTAGCAGTTTAGTTTTTCAGCATCTAATGCGTAGTGGTTAATTTACTCATGGAAGCAGCACTGTGTAACGCATAGGCATACAAAGTCCTAGGGCCTGTTTGGCAGAGCTCTAGCTCCCGGCTCTATGCAGAAACTGGTGTTTGTATAACAAAATAAAATGTCTTAAACATCTAATTTAAATATAAAACAAGAATAAATTAACTCAACAAAAGATGTTTAATCAGCTCACAGCTCTAGCTCTGCAGATTTGTAGAGCTAAGACTAAGCAGCTATAGCTCTACGAATTTGTAGAGCTCTACCAAACAGGGCCGTAGCAGGTACATAAAGATAAAATCATAAACATAAGGTAAATTGACAATGGTTTCAGGTTCAGTTAATCATGTAAGGGCATGCAAGATTGTGAATGATTTCTCAGTACTCCTATCGTATTTTAGTTTTTGCCAAAGGACACATTTTTTTATGAGAAATTTAAATGACACGAGCACACGAAATCGGAGAATATGTACCAGGTGCTCGTCGTTTTGTTTCTTGCTGAGACAGCTTAACTATGTCCCTTTGTCGCTTACAATGCGTCCCAAAAAGAAAAAAAAATCAAGAGAGAAACATTTTAGAAGCCATCTAGGCCGGCCAATAGTTGAAAGCCTTTTGGGAACGAACAGAGACACTTTCGTTATTAAAATTAAAATCCCTTCGTCTCCCCGTGTGCTCAAAGGTCAAAAAGTAAAATCTCTCTTTTTTAACAGTCTCATTTACTACTTGCATGTTTGCGCGAAAATGGTCGCCGCCATTCTAATTTACATATTTTCAAATCTTCACTATCTTGTTGTTAACGAAATCCATGGCTCTGTGCAGTTCTGCACGCCGGCGTGGACACGCTCACGGTGACGTGGTCCCTGAACACGACGGAGCCCGCCGGCGCGGACGCCGCCTACAAGGAGGTGAAGGTGAACCTGTGCTACGCGCCGGTGAGCCAGAAGGACCGCGGGTGGCGCAAGTCCAACGACGACCTCAGCAAGGACAAGGCGTGCCAGTTCAAGGTCACCAAGCAGGCCTACGCCGCCGGCGCCCCGGGAAAGGTCGAGTACGTCGTCGCCCGCGACATCCCCACGGCTTCCTACTACGTGCGCGCCTACGCGCTGGACGCGTCGGGCACGCAGGTGGCCTACGGCCAGACTGGACCCGCCGCGGCGTTCGACGTCGACGGCATCACGGGCATCCACACCTCCATCAAGGTCGCCGCCGGCGTGTTCTCGGCCTTCTCCGTCGTCGCACTCGCCTTCTTCTTCGTCGTTGAGAATCGCAAGAAGAACAAGTAGAGGACTGGTGTCCATGGAATGCTTCTTTACCGTACCGCGCGTTGAGTTCTTTCCGTAGCTTGTTCTGTGTTACAGAGACAGCAGTGGTGAAACCTACTCTAAAAATTGCAGGTGTAAATTGGAAAAGCTGTATTCATATGGATCGCACAATGCCCCCAGTTGAGATGGTCATGGTCTGTTTCCTAATTTTCCATTGTTCACAACGACAGCATGTTGTTCGCGTATGCAATGGCGCTGTTTCTTTTTTAAAATCTATATTATATAGTTAGTTTATACACCAAAGATATTATTGTAAAAGGTCATCGTGGACCATGAAATAAGCTAAAATAAGTGCTCGTTTGGTGGAGCTTATGGTGGCTCAGCTTAACCTGTTTTATGTAAAATGGGGCATTGTAGCGTGAAGCTGTTTCTAAAAATGAGGTAAAAGTGAACTAAAAACTGGACAAGTTGTGCCAAACATCCCCTAAACTACCCATGTGTAGCATATTTGAGATTATTTAGGTGGTTCATGATAGACTTTTACCATAGTGTCCCTGACTCATAATCTAGATTATATAAGAAACAAACATCCCTAAGTCGTGATATTGTATAGGCGCTTTGACCGGCTTTTGGGCCTCAATGTTAGTTCTCGATAACTAGAAATCATTATCATGACAGTCCTAATAAAAAAGAGACTTACACAGACCATTTATGTATTTTATCAAATCTAATCATACACATTGTAAACTGAGCATAGCTTAAATGATTAGGTCTATCTTAGTAGATTATGTCTACATGTGTTGTGTTGGAGTTCTCGACTCAACACATTTGCCTAATGCTGGGGAGTATGCCTCCGCAACAACGCAACCGAAGTAGACGTTGATGAATGGCTTCGTATTCTTTCATAACCCGAAGGTATCCTCTTCACTTTTAGTGCTTTGTTACAGGGACCAAAGAATACAAGGTTTTACAGAAAATTTTGGGAGGCTTGGGCCTCGGGAAGACTTGCCTGAAGAGGAGTGAAGCGCTAGCCTGGCTCCACAATGTCAAGGCATGTCCATAGGGCACATGGCATAGATCAGGCACTCTAAGTGCCCACAAAGTTGTTACAAGATAATTGAAGGGGTAGCGTCCAACAATTATCTTCGGGCACGCATCAAAGCTTGTAAAAGTAGTAGTTGTAGAACTTGTAAAATTAGTAGCCGTAAGGATTATTGTTGTAATCGAGCCAACCTTGGGCTTGGTTATAAGGGCTCAGGGTTGTAAGTTTGTAACTGAAGGGGGAGGAAGCAACAAGTGGTAATTGAGCCCTCTATAAGATCTCTGATTTGCTTGATCTAGTTTGAAGTGTTTTGTCTGTGATGTTGGATGTTGGAGGGTTCAGTGTAGTGAACCTTTGACTCTAACACTTGCATTTTCCTCAACTCAGTACTAGTGATTTTTTTCTTCCTAAAATTTTGTTTCCTCAAGCGCTTATGCCCATGAGCACCTAAGTCATGTTGCCATTTCTCAAACAGATATGGAGAGAGAATAAAGTCCAAATTGCCTTTCAATACCTTAAGGATATAGATAGATGGGAAGGGCACAATTCGTAGTTATCTCCCATAACAACCCATAAATACATATATTCTAGGATAAATTTTGATTGCTAAAGCTAGCTAGTATATTCTAGAATGGAGAAAGTAATTAATGACTTCTCTTGTAAAAAATGTGTTTGTGGTCATAATTGACTTGTCTTGAGAATAAGTTACTAATAAGGCACACTTTTCTTATGATAAGTTAGTAGACTTCTTAATCTATTTTCTTAGCCCATTTGACAAAAGGTATGAAATAGAAAAATGTTTGTTCAGTATAACTATATACAAGTGGAACAAATCATCGAAATTCATGGAAGCCAAATTTCTACACCTCACATGTTTGATAAGGATTATTCACAAGTTTATTTAGGTGTAGAAAAACAATATACATCAAGAACAAAAACTTTGTATGTATATTACAAATCATACAACTTTGCACAACAAAATGTTTCTATACTTGGCCTACATGACAAATATTTATTAACTAAATCTATGCACATGTTGAAAGATTGTCCCCATGGCTTTGCACTGAGAAGAAACCCTAGCCAAATCAGCAAAAAAACTCCCACACCCCATCCTCCTCCTAAAGAATGTCATCATTGGCTTCTGTTGATGACCATGGGAACTACCCGTGGTAGGACCACACTGTAACTAGAGCTGGTGCACTGACGCTTTTTTTTTGGGAGGCACGTCGATAGATTTTTTTATCCACACATGTGACACTATGGCCTTAGAACCAAGGATCAATTATATCATGAAAAGGATCGATTCTTCTTGTTACATTACAATTTCCAAAAAATTGAAAAAAATGACATTATCAGTGACTTAGGTGGCCTTCACCCATAAGTGATACCCTGATGGCATATTTCCAACCAAAAAAACTATAGTGGCAAAATTTCAACTAGCCCTGAACAGTATGGCCCTGGCCTAGTACAAACACATGGCTCATTGCATGCCTGTTATACGAAAAAGGCAACAATACTTGTGCCATGCATCAGGATATAGATAATTTAATGTGGCAAAGAAAAAAAAAGCATAGAGCCCATAGTTGGCATGCCCCTCGACAAGGTACTAGTTATTTAGACAACTATATCAAGATATATTCTATGAAGATTCTAGATTATCAATTCATTGGTCTAATATGATGTCATAGGCTAAAAGTAAAGCAACACAAACATTATAACCTGAGAGGCATCGCAAATCATAAATTCCAACTGATCAATTCGCAAGAAACTAAAATATATATGAATTGTGAAAAGCAATCATTATACTTTCAGTATCTAGATATGATCTTGGATAACTAGTAATTTCAACAAATAGGTGTTAATGAACTCATGCAGACATATACATTTGTTTCTAATAGGTATTTTACACCAATAAAATCTTTGGTTGTTAGTCTTTTGGAAATATTAGCAATATAGTTGATGCATATTTACATCAAAGTTTTAGTATCAATTATTACATAGCACTTAGAACCATTGCGACAAAACTCGTGGACACCACAACTTATAGGCACACAAAAATCATTAACAAATGAGTAGTACTAATAATGCATATAAAAATTATTCGAATGTATTATTACAATGTATAAAATATTCAAAATAATCGATACATTATATCAACTTGATGCCATCAAAGTATAAAAGTTTGATATATTTCATAATTTATTGGTATATAAATTAATGTAGTTTTTGATATTTTGATTCTCAATCATATGTCATTGTAATGGACAACATCATTGTCAAAAAGAGTTTGTACCTACACAATTAAATCCAAAATAATCTTAAAAGTTAATTTCATGTTAACTTACTCTTATTTGACAAATAGAAAATACATGATATCGCCCAGTTACTCAAAAAAATAGGACAATTTGGTATTGAGATAAAAGAGTATGATGTTGGATCTATTCCTATGAACTGATCAAAACAACAACAGATATTGTCACAGATTGTTGATCAATTTCAACATAAACTTTAAAAAAGACTCCAATCAAACACACAATTCACATATGGCTGATGCCCAAACCCCTTGCCAATGAGTTTCAGGGATCTTCTCTGTAAATATAAGTTAGTATTGATTTGTCAAGTAATGTACCATCCAATACTCTCTAGTTTCGACATTTCAATTTCTTCACATGTAAAAATAATATCATCTTTAACTTAGACACTGAAAGACTTAAAAAATAAAATATGAGATTAATATGCAAATATTGAGAACAATGTTTTCCAAGATAATAAATGGAATTGTTGATTTGTTTGAATTTGTATTAAATGGAGCTAAGGCTTATTGAATCATCTTTTTGATCACAATTTTGGGCGAGAGACTACCCAATAGTTTAATATGTTAAAGACAATTTTTCTATATCATGGGCTTACAGAGAACCATTTACATCTTCAACTGGCTTGAAAGTGAAATTTTATAAGTCATTCCTAGTCCCAATCAATATTTATACTAAAGCTCATCATCTTGCAATCACTATTTATTGCAGAGTGGGTACAATACCTTCCATATACACAAGTTTCACTAGAAACAACTCGAACTTTTGTTGATGAATATATGTCTATCCTTAATCATGTGGTTTCTTACTCTATAGGATTTATCATGATGGAATTATTTTTCATTTTTATGGCTTTACGTTTATGGGTATCTTAATTTTACTACTTGGTCCATTAATCAAATTGATGCATATGAGAAAAATATCTTTATGATAGAGGATATGTAAATATAGAAGAAAAGGTCGTCCAATGGATTAGATCAGAGCTTACCAACAAGAGGGTCCCCTTTGAATCCAATTTAACTATAAATGGTTTGATACAAGAATTGCTACACTCCACATCTCGGATCAGTTGTGGGTTCATTGTAGTGAAGAGATATGATGTCTTTGTCTAAACTTTTTAGGATAATGGTTTCTTGCAAAGTAATGAAGTGTGATACTATTATTTTCTATCAAAATTCATCAGACTAGAAATTGAGATTTCCCTATACATTTTCATTTGTCGAGATTAAAACCATATTGTGATAAAGTTCGTAACTAAGATTCACATACTCTACACCCAATGGAGACCTCTAAGAAGTTAACTCAGTAACTTGGTACATGACCAAAATTTGCATCATGATTCCTTGGGTGTGTAGTCTTTTTTTGGATCAAACACTTACACTTGCAAGCAAGCTTATAGTGTCCTTACTGGTCATGATATTATTTCTCATTGTTCAACCCTACATAAATTTGCATTTTGCTTCTTCTACATTGAAGATTAAATACTAGAAACATGTTGAGCAGGAAAAATAGAGACTTGCATGATTGAGTGCCTTATGTAATGGTAGATTAACGAGATCTTGCATGTAAAAAATCTAGTTGTCGCCTAGAGGGGGTGGATAGGCATAACATAAAAAGAACAGTTAATTAAGCAGATTAAAAGTTTCCCTACGTAAATCTGAACCTCCAATATTGAACTAAGCGTATGAAACTAACATGAATAACCCAACAAAATGAGTGTTAAGTCAAATCAAACTTGAAAAGTTGCTCTAGAGGTGTTCTCACAGGGACACAAATTTCTTACACTTACAAATACTAACAACCAAGTAGATCGGCGACCAAAACTTCAATAAAATATACAATGAACATGAAGTAGGCATACCAACGAGAAAACACAAGCATTTGTTTCCTAATGCTCAGATTCACCAAAGTGATCCCTATGTCTATGTTAAGGAACTCTTTGGATGCTAGAATTTTTCAAAATCCTTCTAGAAGTCATGGTCCTACTTTCATTGATCCACTAGATAGCTTGTTTCCTTATGGAGTGAAGCAAAACCTCCACAAACTTTCCCGAGGCTTGCCATAACATTAAGAGCTCACTGAGTGACGTCTAGCCATATAGGTGGCTTGAAGTCCAAGAGTAAAAAAATATTTAATTTAAAACTTGACAACTCTAAGCAATGTTCAAGGATTTGAGTGTTATCTAATACTCACAAACTTCTCCGCTGCCACAACCAGCTCACTAGATCGCACAAGAATTACACGACCTTAAAAAGAGGGGTTGGTGAGAGCTTAACTATGCCTTTTCTTTTCTATGGATGAATAAGGCACACGCAAGAAACATCAACAACAACAGCCTACCAAAGAAGTGGAAGAAGACTATAAATACTTATGTCGGCACATCTATCCATCAAAGTCAATAGAAATTAGAACCTTCGGTTTCTCAAACTAGTTAGCCATTAGAGACATATGGCACCAAAAACTGGAACCTCTAGCTTTGCCACAGCATGACCCATCTAAAAAATGTTCGTGAGTTTTTGTCTCTAAACAACTCAGATGTGTCATTCAAGCACTAATAATACTTTATAAAGTACCATATGATGCATCCTTCTTGATAATACGACATACATCTCAAGATCAAGAATGAATGCAATTTTCAGCCACTTGAGCTTCCAAATTTCCATTTAAACCATGTCATACTAATATCTTATCATGACGATTGCATACATATTTAGCTCTTCAATTTGAGAACTTCAACTTTGATCTAGTGACTTGGACCACTTGGACCAAATTTCAATTCATGAGAATTAAAACCACTTCAAGCCAACAAGTCCTCACTTCGTAGTGTATTGCAAAATTTTTTAGATTAAGGATAAAATCATCCGGCCTCAGGCATTCACAAGTGAATGCTTACAACCCAATGTATTAACAAATGGCTAATGGTTTCCAATAAATGGCTCTTCATGACCATAGATACCTCGGTGTTGATCCATTTGTTAGTTTCTTCACCCTACTAGGTTCCTAGCCACCAAGCCATTACTTGCATTTCACCTTGCTTTACCTCGACACAATACATTTTCCATTTTGAGTATTCCATAAGATTACATCAAAATAATTCGACATTAAAAACCAACTCACCATTTATTGAGAAATTAGTGTGCCAATGTATGAGCAAGCAAGTAATATGATTTGTCTATTGGGCATCTTGCAATCTTCTTTGGTTATGAAATCTTGTAACAACATTTGCTAATGAACTGTTCAATTTGACAATTAACTACACTCGATAATTGCACAGGCAGAGAAGGGAACAAAGTACAAATGTTTTATGATGTTGCATGGTTGGCCATTAACACCTTGAGAAGTGGATACAAAACAACAACGATATTTCAATACTCCAAAATGAAGTCATGCAAGTAATTCTCTATACAGTTTGAGAATCACGATTAAGACAGCAATGAGGGAGGACAACAATAGAAGTCCCATTGGAGCTCAATGATAACAATAGAAGGAGACCTCTAAGGCCTTCTCCAATGGTTAGGGTCAACCACTAGCTCATAGCAATAAAAATGAAATAAGAGACAACTTTTTCTAATGGTCTAGCTCTTAGCACATAACTCCAAATATAGATGGACCCACCTACCAGCCCCACTTAGTCTTAGACTATGTGTTTTAGACTATATCTTGATCAAGAGATAGTTCTTATTTCTCCTCTCTTTCTTTCTCTTTCACCTAGGAAGAAATATTGTATTTTAATTCTATAAGCTAGCTGACTTGGCATCATTGGAGAAGGCCTAAGGAGGAAGCAAGAGAAGGAGAGGTTGAAGAGAGGTGGAGAAGTTGTTGTGTAGACACAAGTGCTCCAATAAATTATCACGAAAAAGAAGATAAGGATGCTAATAATAAACAAGACAAACAAGCAAGATGGATGGATTTAAATGCATAAGATCGTAAGGTGGAGATTGAGGAGAAGTTGAGAGTCCTTCGGGAAGATGCACTTAAGAAGAAGATAGATCAAGATAGACCAACGACATGGGAAGAAGATAGATCAAGATAGACCAACGACATGGGCTGGGCCTTAGACCTTAACTTTGGCCATGGGATAGATGAATGGGTTTTTTAAACCCCAGCCTAAAATTCGCTCACACTGGGAATCGAACACAAGAACCGAGGAGTGATACTAGAGCCACCTAACCAACTCAACTAGATATCATGTTTATGACATGAGTAGCCTTGATGAAATATTGATAGCGTAAGTAGATGCAATGCATAAGCAAGTCTTAGCATCAAAGATGGATGTGAGTGGAAACTTGAGTGTATAATGTTCTATGTTTGATCAATGAACTTTGTTCATTCATGTTTTATTTGGTACTATTTGGATGTATGAATTATATTTGAATTTGAATAAAAAGTTGTGGATTTAAAATGGGAGGAACCGGGCAACTAGGTCGAACATGACACCCACAAGAAACCTTCAAAGAACTAGAATGGAAAATAAAAACCGAAAATATTTAAAGGAAGGGATTTTAAGGGAAAATTAGAAAAAAAATAAATCAGAACGATGTTTTGGTTTTTAAACATGGGTTTATGATAATCCTGTATCGTTGAAATGGAACAAGGGTCACGAAGGAGCAAAAGGACAGCTAGAGGAGGAGAGCCAGGAGGGGATTAAGTTGCACTAATAACTCACATGAAAGTTGACCTGTCGACTAGCTTATGGATCAGTGGCCTACTCCTCCTGTTTACTCTTTGTTTTTTTTTAAAAAAGAACACCTCCATTTAGCCTGTATAGATTTTTGATCTGACCCATTTTCAACTGATTGCTAAACTAAGCCGAGAGGCTCCTATCACTCAAATGACGTCCGCCCGTTGTTGATTAGTTGTGCGCCTTGTCGCTAGAATATTCTTATTACGTGCTGGTAAGTCGATCAAACGTTTCACCTGTAACCCTTAATCTGTGCTAAGAGTCACATGACCATATGCACATTAGCTCCTCTTTTAGTTGGCCAGGGTTTTTACCAAGTCAAGCAAAGCAATGTGTGTCGGCACGGTGGCAGCGCTACCAGCTCATAGATCCATCATCAACCGATCACAGCACATGAGATGCATCCATCTTATTGCCTGAAGCAAATCGAAATTGTTGAAGTTGATCGGTCTAATCGATTTTAATTTATCGTTCGGGCTGTGGCATTCTTGTGTTCTTACGCAGTAGTACGTGCTGCCTGGAAAACAGGCCAAGTAAGCAAGAACGAACTGAAACACTTCCCCTCGGCCCTCCCCGCAGGGCGTGTAGTACGTCTGCGTGGATCTTCAAACACCAGCTGACATTTGCGTCCCCGGCCTCCGTGTGAATATCTGGCATGTACCTCGTCGGCTCGGCGTACAGCCACGCCACTCGGTCACCTGGTAGCCCGTTTGTTCGTCCCGGGCGGCTGGCCGATCATGATCTGCGAGCAGGATAAAATCGATCGCGGTTGCCGGCTTGCCGCATCCCAGCCCACCCGGCCCGAGCCCTTTCGGGCCCCTCTAAAAAGCAAACAGGCTCGCCAAGTGAAGTGACCGAAGAGATTAGATACTAATACTACCAGCTAGGGATGCAAGTGATATATATTTTGGGTCATTGGGTCGACCCAAAACTCATCAAAATGAAT
>JAZFNS010034609.1:2126-12684 GCA_037127165.1 Alloteropsis angusta | reverse complement strand
TTTTTTTTTTTTTTTTTTTTTGGTATATGACCTTTTTCAGTCCATTGCAGGTAACCGCAGTTGGCCTTAACACTGAATGGGGTTTACTAATGGCCAGCATTTCAGAAGATAACAATGAAGAAACTCCTTTGCAGGTTTTACCCTTTTATCTTTTACTGATGATTTGATCAGGAATTGTGATATAAAATTGTGAGACATCAGCTGCATTCTGTGGTTGCTTCATGGCTTTATTTTTTTCTCTTTAAGGTACGGTTGAATGGAGTAGCAACATTCATAGGTATTGTGGGACTTTCTGTTGCTGCTATGGTCCTCGTAGTTCTCTTTGCAAGGTAATAACAATATCTGGAAGTCTTTCAATGATTAAATTTGAATAGCTCAGGTAAATAACCCTACAGTTGAAGTGCAGACAGTCGCGCTGATTCACAGCACTAGACTTTTGTTCTTTTATTATTATTCTGGAACTGCTAAAGCGCTACAAAGCATATCGCAGACACCACTGACATGTTTGTTATCTATCAAAAAAATTGACTTATGACTAAATATGAACTGATCTATATGCAAGACAGATGACCCAGATTTTATTACAGTGATAATTAAGGTGTGCTTTTCCTTTTCATCTTTCCGTATATGAATGTAGGTAAAAATAAAATATAAGGTCACTGATGTTAGAAAGTTTGACTAGGTTAGACTTCAAATTATATGTAGATCTTGGATTTAATGGATGTATTTATCGTATACAATCATTCAAAACAAGGACATACGCCGGGCTTCTCACGGTGGGCTGGCTAGAGCGTTGAACTTTGGGAGTCGTAAGCTCCCATCCCGACCTGGCTTCGAAGCGCATTCTTAGAACAAAGGCGGGGGGAGTTTCCTCTCGTGGCTGTTCTTTGAAACAAGGACATACTATACTACAAATCTTTCTGCCATATCTATATATCCGCTGCGTGTATGTGTAATTAGATTTTTTTTCTTTGCTTTCAGATATTTTTCGGGACACACCACAAATTCAGATGGTTCTGTTCAGTTTGTTAAGGGGCACACACGTGTGAAATCTGCAATATTTGGATCAATAAAGATACTAACTGTTGCGGTACGTAGTGCGGATTTTTAGTGTATCTGTAGCACTTAATTTTGTTAAATCTAATACTATTCTGAATTACCTAGGTGACCATTGTTGTTGTTGCTGTACCTGAGGGCCTACCACTGGCTGTCACATTAACGTGAGTTATTTTGAATTTTTTATATTCCATTTTATTTTAATTTCTCAATATTTCCCCCATTTCATCAGTCTGGCTTATTCCATGCGGAAAATGATGGCTGACAAAGCACTGGTACATATTTCTCCAGATTACTTTATGCTGTGTATTCTTTTCGTAATCACATCACGTGCTGCTAAACAAGTCAATTTCAGGTGCGGAGGCTTTCTGCCTGTGAAACAATGGGTTCGGCTACTACTATTTGTAGTGACAAGACCGGTACATTAACGTTGAACCAGGTTAGTTGTTTTTGGATTGCAACGGGCCTTGTACTTTTTAGGTAATAAAATGCCTCTGGTTTTGTGTTTATTTGACATCGAACTTTTTGCTGTTCAAGATGACCGTTGTGCAATCAATTGTTAGCGGAGTAAAGCTGCAATCTCCTGCTACCGTTGATAACCTGCCGCCTACTGTAGTCTCACTACTATTTGAAGGAATTGCACAAAATACTTCAGGCAGTGTGTTTGAGGCACAGGTAGTGTCACATGCTCTCCTTTTACTGCATTTAGACTACATATGCGAACTTGAATGGCTGTTTATGAAATAATTTCCAAGTGAGTTGCTGCTACTTTTTTTTTTAACTTTGACTGTTCATGCTATGGGCTATTAGCGTAGCTGGTACTGTTGCATGAACAGTACCCAAGTACTTTATATCTAATTGAATTGTTTCTAAAATAGAGGCCAGTTGATTGGGTCCTGTCTATATAGTATATAGTTAGGAAGTAATAGATATATGGCTTGTTAGGAAAGTAGAGATATATTATGTAGGACTTAGGAGTCAAGTCATCGCGGTAAAAGAGAGATCCACGTATCCATTATAGGGGATTGACAATTGAGCAATAATAATAGAGAAAAAGGCTTTACCCACCAAATTCGTTTTATCAGATCCTCTAGTTGACAGAAGAAGCCTGATGACTTTAGGGGATCTTCTCTTATTTAACTCTGCATATCCTAAATAGTTCAGTTTATTTTAATCCTTCTGCAAACATTTATGCTAGTTACAATGGTCTTTTCTTTATTATATAAAATCTCATATTTACATTTTTGTATCCCTTCTATACAATAACATCCTAAATTGTGATTGATCAGGATGGTACTGTCGAGATAACCGGCTCACCAACGGAAAAGGCTATCCTTTCGTGGGGTCTTGAAGTAAAGTTCCTTAGACTTTGAAAAAATACTTCAATTTCTGGTGATATTGTTATAAATTCTATTTCGTTTCTGATAGCTCCATTTTTTTTCTTAACCTTTTGGTGCCTCCTATAGCTTCGAATGAAATTTGCGGAACAGAGATCACGATCTGATATAATTCATGTATCTCCCTTCAACTCTGAGAAAAAGCGCGCTGGGGTTGCAGTGGTTGTGGTAATTTCATCTTCATTTTTTTTGTATTGTTGTTTGCTAGAGCTCTAAGTTTGTTATCAGATTATTCCTGGCATCCTATTTCGTGTAATAATTGATGCCAGCTTTCTGTGTTGCCAAAGTAAAATAGTGAGGTGCTAATACAAGGCTCCATAACTTAAAACGATTTCATATATTATTTAAGTGCACTACGTGCCAAATATTACCTTCTTTTTCTATTGCTGTTTCTGTATGTTTATTAAGTTTAGAATGACACTTTAAGATAAATTCTTGCATCTTACATGCTGAGATTTTGTGTCTTCTCAGCCATCCTCCATTACTTGCCTGTGCCATGCTGTTGGTTCACAAAATAATACTGGAGGACTGACATTTTTCTGACACCTATGCCTAAACTCTAAGATACATCTACTGGATTATTACGAATGCCTTACAGAAAGTGATGTTGAAACTGGAAAATAACATGTCCAGATGTTTGGTTATTTGTTAAAGAGTTCATTTTCATTTTTAGTGTTTTTTGTTTAGCTACCGACTACGATCCACTTGCTAAGACAGGTGCAATTATGTTGGCTTCTTAATTTTGTTTAGCTACAGCGCCATTTTTCCATAATCTTAAAGTGTTTATTGCTGCGCAATGCACTATGTGCCCTTTGACCACAAGTGATGTTTTGGGGAGGGAAAACAATATAACTTGGCAGCCAATTTATGTTGTAATAATTTTTTAAACTTTAAAAATGTCACGGTGAAGTATTCTTGGGACAAACTTTATATTGAAGATCTAGTACTCAAATATGTAAGATTGTGTATATGCATGGGATGTATTGCATTGAGCCTCTAGGGCGAACGTATAGGGGTACACGATTTGGGGGGTAAGGCACCTCCCCAATACATATGGCAGTCCATGATTACATATCCTAACCTACCAAACACACATATGTCAGTCCGGGATTACATATCCTAACCTACCAAATATACTCTAACAAAATATATATTGTTGGCCAATTTCGAATTATTTTGACTCAAAGCATTCTTAGGGGCGCTTAATTTCAACTGAAGGGAGCAGTAAACTTGTTTATGTGCCATTTTCAGAGAGATTCGGATGTTCATTTACACTGGAAAGGAGCTGCTGAAATTGTTCTTGCCTTATGCACAAGTTGGATTGATGTGGATGGCTCAACTCATGAAATGACACCTGATAAGGTAGAAACACTAGCCTCTTTTCAGATATACCTCCTCCATGTCTAAATAGATGTCATTCTTGGATCTTGCACAAGTACAACAACCAAGGTGCACATATAGAAGACTATTGTACCTTCATGCAGAGCCTTCGTCAGGTTACTTATTGCTTTTGGGATGATATTTAAGATACTCCACGGTAGTAAATAGTCTTGGAAAAATCCATGGATAATGATGGGAGGGGTGTGGGTTACATGCGGCAAATATGGTAAAAATCATCCCAGGAGCAACAGAGGAAAGCTAGAATACCAGTATTTGAAAACACACGATGTATTTTGAAAGTTCTCATCTTCACTTTGATCTTTCAGGCTAGTCAACTCAAGAAATTTATAGAGGATATGGCTGAACAGAGTCTTCGATGTATTGCTTTTGCTTATAGAAATCTTGATCTGAAGGATGTTCCAAGTGAGGAACAAAGGATCAACTGGCAGTTGCCAGATAATGACCTGACTCTTATTGGAATCGCAGGGATGAAGGTATATGTTCAAGAACTTGCAAGTGGTAAATTATGTTGCATATTCTAGCTCTAGTCATTCCTTGCTCGATGCTGAGTTACCCCTGTTTATTTGCAGGATCCTTGCCGCCCTGAAGTAAGAGAGGCTGTTGAATTGTGCAAAAAGGCTGGCGTAAAGGTATGCATGTGTGTTGTGTTCATGCCTACAGGGGTATGTGGACTGTTAGAAAGAATACAGGCCATATTTGTCCTAGAAAATAAGTGTTTTGAGACTTGCAAAATTCTTCATTATTGAATTTTATTATGATATAATACCCATGTTAGAAAACCAAGCCTTAGATGTATTTAGATTTGATGAAAATTCTCATGATCTGTATTCTTTTACTGGGTAGCTCAGTATGATGTTTGATAATTCTCATTTTCTATTTTGAGATGCAAATCAAAATAATAAAGTGAATCTTCCAAAGGAACTCAAGATGTTTATTTGTTTTTAGTGTTAGTGAAGGCAGAGAAATTTTGGCCCTCTCAACTTTTGCTTTTCATCTGCTTTATTAAAGTGCTGCTCATGACTCTAGCCTGACTTATGCGGTTTCTAAATAAGTAGGTACGGATGGTAACTGGAGATAATCTGAAGACAGCTAGAGCGATAGCACTTGAGTGTGGAATACTTGAGGACTCTGATGCATCTGCGCAAGAAATAATAGAGGGAAGAGTTTTCCGTGCTTACAATGATGCTGAAAGGGAGGAAGTTGCCGATAAGATTTCTGTAAGACCACACATCATTTGCGCTTGAGAAAAAATGAATTAAGGGCACATCCCTATTTATCATTGTGAGGACATGTTTTAGGGTATTTGGTTGATTCATCATTCTAAAGGTGTTAATATTTGTGCTTGTTGTCTTGCCTTGACTTATTGTCTGTTTTGGTTGAACAAAATGGACTGTGGACTTATTGTTGATATATTTGATGTCATGTTGCATAGTTAAACTGAACTCATTTGCCTTGGCATTCTTAGTTATGTTATAACATGTATTTACTATGCATTTATGTAATATGTTTTAGTTTGGGTTGATTGCCTTTATCTCATCAGTTCCACAACTTTCTAAACTTAGAAATCAGATTCAAGGATATTTAAGTGCAGTGTTTTTCTCATTGCAAATCTCGCTTCTTGTGGTCGCCATTGTTTCTCTAGTTTTACTTCTAATGTCTCTTTTCAATAGCTTCTGATGCATAGGTAGATATCCAATCTTGTGTTATTCTGTTAAAATATCTCATCGGCAACTGTTAATTGTAGATGGAAGTATGAAAATTAGGAGCAACTGAATCTGTATTCCGCTAACCAGTAGTAAGATACAAAACTTTGACCTTTTTGGTTATCCTCTGGCTTGCTAGCTGAATTTGTCGAGATATTTCTGACTTTTTAGTTCATCATGTAAATAGGGCAGGTATTCCTTGTTCGGTCCTTGGAGCACATACTTTATATTATTCAATATGTGCTCTTGTTGTTGCCTTGACTTACTGGGACTAACCATATTTCAATAAATACATTGCAGGTGATGGCACGATCTTCTCCTAACGACAAACTTCTTCTAGTAAAAGCTCTTAAGAGAAGAGGTGATGTTGTTGCCGTAACTGGTGATGGAACAAATGATGCTCCTGCATTGCATGAGGTATATACAAATCGGTAGTTTTCATTTTGTATGAATAAAAGAATGAGCCATGTATTACTGCCTACTAACATGATGAAGTTTATTTCCTTTTCCACCCATTCAACCTATCATTGCTCCCATTTTTCAGGCAGATATTGGTCTTGCTATGGGCATCCAAGGAACAGAAGTAGCTAAAGAGAGCTCGGACATAATTATTTTGGATGACAATTTTTCTTCTGTTGTAAAGGTCAGGAAATTTTTCAGAATATAACTATCTTCTTATCTGCACCTAATACAAAAATTGTCTTAAAAATTCTTCATATTTTATATTCTAGGTAGTTCGCTGGGGTCGCTCCGTCTATGCAAATATCCAAAAGTTTATTCAGTTCCAGCTTACTGTAAATGTTGCAGCCCTTGTCATAAATGTTGTTGCTGCTGTTTCCTCAGGAAATGTTCCTCTGAATGCTGTTCAGGTTTGTATAAACATCTGCAGTATACTTTTCCTATAACTACTGCTATACCAAATAAGATACTTAGTGTCATTCATGTTCATATTTTAACTGGTACCCATGTTTGCATACCGAGAGATAAGTTAATTTGCTCTTGTTGTGCCCAGTTTCCCCAATTTGCAGTTACCTGAATCATTGGAAAGGATTGCACTGGAGCATGTGATTGTTAGCGTACTTGGTTTAGTCTAGTTGTTCTCCATTTTGTGCTACTACTGTGTCTGAATCCTGCTAGTTTATTGTAGTGTTCTTTGACCTGGTGAATTGAGAGCTATATGTGTAAACATGTTTTTTATTGAGGAACATAATCTAAACGCAATTTATTGAAGATATGTGCATAAATACAATGTAATAAATATATCACATCTTTCCTGTAAACCCCATCATATTGCAAAAATTATGTAGAAGGAAGTGTCTGTGATGAACAGTAAGCTTTAAGCTTTTATTTGAGTTGGGCATCAACAAATATTAGCTTCCTTATGCTTCTGATACAGCTTCTCTGGGTTAATCTCATCATGGACACACTCGGTGCTCTTGCATTGGCTACTGAACCACCAACAGATCAACTTATGAAGCGGGCACCTGTTGGACGGAGGTTAGATCTTTTCCTCTTGAAACATACTTTGAAATGTGGCATTTGTGTTCTTGTCCCTACTCTGCAGTGCAATTGTGATTTTACCCTCATTTTTCTCAACTTTGTGATTTTGCCCTTACTACTCACAAGTCAACGGTCAAAGCAGGGCAAAATCACAAAGACCAGGGGCAAAATCGCATTGACTTTTGAATAGTAAGGGTAAAATCACAAAGTTACGAAAAATTAGGACAAAATCACAATTTCACTAACAAGTAGGGGCAAAAACACCAAATTCTCAAACAATATCAGTGTCTGTACTTAATTTCTGTAAATGTCATCTTTTATTTATTTGGATAGCAGTAAGTCTTTTCTTTTTCAGTATTTCAAATTAAGTTAAAATGAAAGGACCCATCGTATTCCTTCCATAACTGCCTGTTAACAGAATTGTTGTACTTTCTTAAATGGCTAAAATTCATGTGATTTTGATGCAGAGAACCTCTTGTGACTAATATCATGTGGAGAAACTTGTTTATTCAGGTATTAAGGTTCTGCCAGATGTTGACTTACTTTGAACTGTTACTGAGCTACTTTTTTTATTAGATACTGATGTTTGTGTAACGACAGGCTGTCTTTCAAGTCGCTGTTCTTCTTACTCTCAACTTTAGGGGCCGGAATCTTTTGCATTTGACTCATGAAACAGTAGATCACTCCAGTAAAGTGAAAAATACAGTCATATTCAATACATTTGTCTTGTGTCAGGTAACTCATGTTTGGAAGCGCCTTCTCTTTTACTGTATCTGGAGGCATATAACCTTAAAGTTACATTGTGAATGTTCTGTTTACCCCTTCTCTCCATTTGAAGCAAGGAATATTAAATGTTAATAGCTGCTAGCATATGTCTAAGACATTTTAAGAATTGACGACATTCATGTTTCTCGACAGGTGTTCAATGAGTTCAATTCTCGTAAACCAGAAGAACTGAATATTTTTAGTGGGGTTTCAAAAAATCATCTTTTCTTGGGAGTAGTCACTGTAACTGTTGTGATGCAGGTATGAAAGGATTTTAGATAACTGTATCAGTAAATTTTGGATTTTAACTTAATGATATAGCATTTGAATGGAATGTATTTTTATGTCAGGTGATAATTATTGAGTTCCTTGGGAAATTTACTTCAACTGTGAGGCTCAGATGGGAGCTTTGGCTTGTTTCTGTAGTTATTGCTTTTATAAGGTAAGCTACTTATCCACTTTATGAACCAACATTGTGTTGTGAGGAAGAGTTATGCTTCCTGGAATAATGTGATGTAAAAAAGAGTCTAGATAACCTCCTGAAATTTTGATCAAAGTCCATCCGACAACCTGATATAAAAAGTTAGGCATCCTGCTCCTTTTATAGTAACAGATACATTTTAGCCTAAGTCTGTGCCTCAGTGGTGCTGGTGGTTTTTGGTATGTTGGCGGATGATGCTGATGCCCCACTCTTTCCTCTTCTCACACAAACGGCACTGTTATCCCGATCGATAGCCTTTGATGATCTTACTAGGCAAATTGTTTTTCTATGATCAATTTACTTTCCAATTGTTTATCTGCAAGTGTAATGAAAAGGATGTGAATTCATTTCTGATGGCTGTCCTAAAGGCTAGAGGATTGACTGTAGCTTGCTTGTAATTAACTATTGCCTGGTTGTACAGTTGGCCCTTGGCTTTTGCTGGAAAATTCATTCCAGTTCCAAAGACTCAATTGAAGGATCTCATCCCATGGTGCTGGCCCAAAAGTAAGGATCTCACCTACCTATTTCTTGTCAGGATTGACAATATATTTTCGTCTGCACCAGCTGTAGTTGCTTGTTTATGAATGACCTTTATTTTGTGTTGGATCTCTTAATGTGCAGGTGACGAGGGAGAGAGAGGAGCAGAATCACAGGTGTGATGCTTCTTCTGCAAGTGTTCAAAATTATTAGATGCTGAAATATAGTGTTGGTGCACATAGATGGAAGATGGTGTTGGTTAATTTTGGGTGCTGATTTCTTCTAACCTTGTTACCTTGATCCCTGGCTATAAATTCTGAGTCAGCGATCAAGGAGATTCTAAAACCTCGCTGGCTCATGATCTAGAGTTGAAGTCAGTGTAAGCAAAATATGTTAGCCTAACGAAGTTCAGGATCTCCAGCAGTTAATTGGACAAGTTGTGCCCCCGCTCTTAGGATGGGTTCATCTGGGGATGTTGCTTAGACAATGGGCTGTAGCTCGTTTCCCCTATATTCTTTTCCTCTAGAACATTTTGTAACATACTGGTGTTCGGTGTATAGTCTGAATTTTGATATCTGAATGCTACTTGGGTGCGGCTGAAGGATTTGACTTTCGTAATATACATACATCGGCTGGCTTGCTATTGGCTGCGCACAATTTGTGTTATGAATTGCAGTGTCTATGTTCGGGCTGGCGTTTTTTCCCATAAGTTTTTATCTAATGAAAAGCACAAATGTGTTCTGACACAGAAAAATAATTCCAGTGGCGACCATCATTCGTATAGCACATGGCTCCCAAATTTTTGCATGATACTCCCTCTGTTTAGAAATGATAGATATATTTTATCGGTGAAAAGTTGTCACGTTATACAAAATTTGATCAATAATTTCTATTAGAATATGTGTTCAATTTTTAGAAAACCAATGTCACCCTAAAGAGGCTACTATTATAAATCTATTGATACAAGTTTTGAGTCTTAAATTTGCATATAGTTTGACTAATTATTGGTCAAATTTTGTATAACTTGATTTTTTACCGATGAAAAAATATATATCATTTCTGAACGGAGGGAGTACTGCGCCAGTAAGCACAAAGTACGGCTATCCACGACATTGAGGATCTTTTAGTACAATGGCCTTTTCCTGCATGCCGCCTGCTTCAGCAGTTTGACATCCGAGAGTTTTCACTGACAGTCGTGCACATGCTGCCTAACAATGCAAGTCCTTTATTTGTATATGTGATGCAGACTCCTTCCAGGCCATTCCTATTTGTCTCTCAGAATTATCTGGCTATTTGCTAACTCCCTAAATGTTTCTATATAGACTATTTCACAGAAAGCTTGAAGGGCCAAAATTATGAAATGAGGCCTTTCAGCCTTTGGCAAAAGGAACAAGGCAAACGCATGCATTGCGTGCAAATTGCCTCTCGATTTTTGTTTACGGGGGGGACGTGCCTAAGCGCGTGTCGCCGAGCCAATAAGTAGGGCACATGGTGTGGCCATGCCATGCATGCTTCCCGCCACAGAAATCATGATGCCTGCTTTCCATTGACGGTATGCCTCGTCGCTTTTCATTAGTGGGGGTTAATGGGAACAACGAGGGGGGATTAGGACACGACTTAAGAGAGGATCCTGTTGCGCCCAACCTTGGTTAGCTCACTGAAATGGAGTGCTGATAGTACTGCGCCGCTACTAATCAACAAGATCCACGGGCCTCGGATCTCGCGTCACTCCGGATGCTGCTGCTTGTGGCGTGGCTGCCTGCGTACGGACATGTTTG
>JAZFNS010005166.1:0-12715 GCA_037127165.1 Alloteropsis angusta | reverse complement strand
CGGCTAACCGGAACCGGCCGGGACCGGTTCGGTTCACCGGTTCGAAATAAAAAACCCTGGCTGCAACTGCAGCACTTTCAGGTTTTCTAAACCCTGGCCAATTCATCAAAACTTGAAAAGGTTGAATTTTGGATTCCTAATTCAAGTAAAAAAATACCCTTGTATTTTCCTACACTTCTGTTGCTTATGTATGTACAGTTTACTGGGTTCTTAATCAGACTTTCAGTGCATAGGACAGGTCCTCAGCACACAATCTAGGCAGTAGCTTTTGCCTTTTACCTTTTATTTTTGAATACCCTATGTGAAGTGAAAAACAAACAGAATTGACCTGCTAAACAACCAAAGTAATGTTTCAAAAGGCAAACCTTAAAGTAGTTCCTAACTGTCCCTAAACAATCTTTAACAAGGGTAGACAATTCTTCCTGATTTAAGATTTTAATAGCATGTCTAGTCAAGGAATTACAGCTAAAAACAGCAGCAAGAGTCTATGAAACATCCCCAAAACCCAAGTAATAGGACTGCTACAAAAATGATAAAAAACTGAGATATGTATGATTATTGAGGCTTCAAAATCTACAGACATTGTCTCCTCTTTCACAAGGGTGTCCATGTCCACCAAATGCTCTTGATCACGCACAGTGTCCAAACATTTACAGAATCTTTTTCCAAATCTTACCATACAGAAAAAAGTGGCAACTTGCAGTTGCAGCTATATGTACCTCCAAATCTCTGTCTGGAAAGGCAAAAGCTGTATGTGTGTACAACGGTACATACTTGTATATATAATGTGCGAACTCAAATACCTGAATTTAGTAATAGAGCAACTGTATTTTCATCACCTTCCCAACCTAAATCATAACAGTGAAGTAAATGTCTAGCAGTACAAATAACAGAATCAAACAAATGAAAAGGTTCCCTAGACTTATTCTTCAGAATCAGACAACAGTAAACACATTCCTAAAATTAGCAACCTCTCACATCATAAGGACAAAATGTTCATTTGGGTCACAAATGATAAAACATTGTACATTAACCATTATAAATGGCCATGACAACACCACATTTAGGATGCTTCAAAATATTAGGCTGAGTGTCTGAATAAAAATAAAGTAAAATATTTCCCATACAATGTACGCATGTAGCAGTGAGTCATCAATCTATCATCAGTAAAATCACAGCAAGAAACATGATTACAACAGGAATCGTAAGATGCTATGACCATTACCACCTTAAGGTTGCATTTCAGGGTTTAGCAATTCATGCAAGTAACCAAGAAAAGCTGCAGAAGACAAACAACATGAGTTGTTCACTTAACAAAACTGTTGTCACTAAGTATCAAGCATCTTTTCATTTATAACCATTCAAAATTTGCATATAAGTGGGTGATGTACAATCCTTCATTTTAGTAACTAGCTACTCCAGAATAACTATCAAAATGCCAATCCAAGTTCAAATGGGAAATGTCAGAAAAGTTCCCAAACCATGAATTATTTTTTACTAAGGCATCAAAGACGACAATGCTGAAAATATCAGCAAATGAAGATGCAACGCTAAATCAGGATGCATTCTACTTGACACATTGCAATGAGCAATAAAGTTTGAAGCGTGTTGCGCTGAATGGGCAGGAAGTAGACTCAGGGAAATGTTAGTGTATGTTAACATATATTTAATTAGGGGATCAATATGCTACATAAATTCAACCATGAAAGACAACAAAGATGAAAATCAAAAATAATTAAAAGTGCTACCGTGCACAAACTCCACATGTTAGTGATATCTGTTCTGCTAGAACCTAGCATCAAAAAATGAAATGCAACACAGTACAAAAGTGAGGCTATTTCCTTCAGATTTGAGCTCCTATCATGTTTAACTCCATAACAAACAAAGGATGCAATCTCTAACTGTTACATAACAATAACGCTTGGTGAACAAAAGGAAAAGAGAGAGAAAGAGAGTGGAAACTAGAACAACAATATCCCCATATCACAAAATGCTCTGACCTTGTTGATAGCCAAAGCAAGTATGCAAACACCGTACCACCAACTCATCTGAACCTTCAAGAAATCGTAGATATTTTGGCCTTCATATCTAAGTTCTCCACGTCATTAATCGGCTGGGTTGTCTGATCCCTGGTCCTCTTAATCTTGGGGCTTTCCAGCCCCTTGTGTGAGAAACCATACAACCGAAGCACCTGGTTATCGGCAAAATTAAACGCTCGCTCCATGCTCTTGAGGCAGCGCTCCACCGGGTAATCCCCATAGCTCCCGCATGGCTTGCACCCAACAAAATGTGTCACAAAAGGCCACCGCTCATCACCAAGCCCCGGATGGTGATTCTCCATCATCTCCTCATACTTGTCCACAAGCCCAGCCCAGAAGCCATGCAAGTAGTAGGAATTCTCTATGAACACCTTGTCCATCCACTTGTCCTTTTGCGAGAGCAAGAGGTAAATCAGTGCCGACTGGTCGTCGGCCTCAAATGCTGGCCGGCCCTTGAGGTTTGCCGTGAGTACCTTGCCGGCCTGGTCCCGGATGAACCCCTTAGGCCCCATGGGTGCCCACGCATCCAAGAGGTCAAGCGACCACTGGCAATTCCGGAAGAGGAAGCTGCCGGTGTTGAGCGCGATCCAGGAGTGCTTCTCGAAGAGTAGGTCCTGGTACCCATGGATGATGAGGTTGTGACCGTCATATTTCGAAAGGGGCAGCTCGAAGGCCATGTCGGTGAAGAGCGCGTCGCTGTCCATCCACCAGATCCACTCTATCTCCGGGTGGGAGAGCATGAGGAGGCGGAGCAGCGGCAGCTTCGCCCAGTATCCAGCGAGCTCGGCATCGAGGTGCGCGAGGTTGTGTACGATCTCGATGCCGTGGATGCGGCAGTAATCGATCTTGTTCTTGGTGGACTTGAGCAGGTAGTGGTCGCCGAGCGGGTTGTCGCAGGGCCCTGGCTGCGAGCCAGTGACAAGCATCATCCTGGGCTTCCCCCCTGCGACAGCTGCCGGGAAACCCGGATTGTCGGCGAGCCATTGGCGTCGCTGCGCGTCCCAGTCGGAGATCTTGGGCCCGAGCGCGAATTTGCCCGCCGCGGACGCGTAGGCGGCGGCGGCCTCGGCGGCGCTGAGCGCGGAGGCGTTGAAGCCGGAGGCGGCGCTGAACTCTCCGGCGTCGTCGTCGGCGTCCGGGCCGGAGTCGGAGCGGATCTCGCGGAGGATGCGGTCGATGTCCTCGACGGCCTTGGCGCCGGCGAGCACCTCGGCGTCGGAGGGCTGGGAGGAGGGGAGGGAGAGGTTGAGGCCGATGGTGCCCCGGAGGACGAGGATGGTGACGAGGCCGCAGAGCACGGTGATCTTGAGGTTGTTGAAGGTGCGGTGGATCTTGCGCGAGCGGCCGTGGTGGAGCGGCGAGGCGCCCCGCGGCCGCGGCGCCGTCATGGGGAGGCCTCCGCCCCCGCCGCCTCCCCCCTTGCTGTTGTACCCCATCCCCTCCTGCCCCATCCCCGCCACGGAGGACGGAATCTCTCGCCCCCCCTCGGATTTTTATTCGCCCCCGCCCCGGCGCCGCGGATTGGGGACAGAGAGAGACTGGGGGCGCGACTCGCGGCGGTCACATGGGCGGGCGGGGCGGAGCGGCACCGCGATGGAGTGCGGCGACGGCGAGTGGGAATTGAGGAGTGGGATGGGAATGGGATCGGAGGACGCGGATGCGAGGGTTGGGTGGGGCCGGGCGGGACGGGGATGCGTATGGGGGTGGTGGAGAACAGGAGAGGAGGCGCCGAGGCGGTGCCTCTTCCTTTTTTATGGGCTTCGTCTTCTGGGGCAGTGGGCTGTCGGCCGTTGACCCGGGTTTGGTTTCGCGGCCTCGGCCGGCCGGCCGGCCGGCTGGCCGGAGTTAGTAGTGGAAGTGGCGTGGTGGAGAAATGGTGCGGACGTGTGATGCGGTCGGTGCGCCCCAGCGGTGCCGTTTGGCGTGCGGGCGTCGCGTTTGCCACTCCGCTGCCTGGAGACCCTGGAGACCATGACACCGTGCGTGCCCGCACGTCTCCCTCAAGGTCAGGCCCAGCGCCATAATCTTCTTTTCTTTTTCTCAATCTCCACTGGTCTTCTCTCTCTGACGGGGTTTTCTTTTCTTTTTTTCTCCTAATCTCCGCTGGTCTTCTCTCTCTGACGGGGTTTTTTACCTCCACCGCTGATGAGGTCCTGAGATACAGTACAGAGATAATTGCGTGCGGCGAGGTTTCCGAGGTTTAGTCGTTCTAACCGTCCACCTGGGCGAGGCGAGACTCAAAGCCATGGCAACAGATCTCGTATCACATTAATCGGTAGCTTATCAGCAGGACCAGCAGCAGCGTTACTTTAGTCAAAGCTAGTGCCTAGTGGTAATTATCTTCACATGGGTAAAGGCAAACACTAAAATTTCCAATCGGCATGTGCCCAGTCTAACGTAGTCAACGTGGATCACGTAAGCCAAGGGTCCATTTGGATTGCTCAACAAGTCGGCTCATAGAGGAATTTTTACTTCCATTAATAATCTACAAAAGTACAAGACCACATAGTTACAGTTACAGTATTATATTTAGATCCCACCGATCATTTTGCTGGACTAATCTTTAGTTCTAAAATGGACTAAAATTTATTCTCTAGCTTGTTTAGATGAAGGGACTAAAGTTTACTTATTGGTTTGTACAAAGACATAATAGCTCCTAATTATTGTGCGAAAAGGGTCAGATGGAAGCTAGGCAAGTGAACCTTCAATAAAATTCGAAAACATTCACAAAAAAATATATTATGGTCATATGTTCTATTATAGCCGATACCCTAAAGATAGATGAAAGAAATTAAATATCTTCTAGTACAATTTAAACTTCTATCTCTAAATTATCATATAATAATTATAATAATATCTAAATTTGGTCAGAAAGTTCTACAAATTGATGTGTCAACATATTCTTAGTCCATAAGCTTTCCATAAACAAAGCAAATATTTTTAGTAAAATAGGACCATACATTGTTCACAAATACATGTTTCATGTAGTTTTTTATGACTAAGTCAAACTTTGAGATTTGAATACCCCGTAACATTTTCGAACACATAAGCACATCAAATTTGGACACAACCTTATATTGACCATAATATTATAAAATATTAAGTTACATTAGCAATTGCTATGCAAAAATAAGTTTTCCTATTCTCTACTAATATGAAAGAAATTAAGCCACACAAGAAAGGTCTAAGAAATAGCAATTGATATAAAAATGCCATTAAATGAAAGACTACGATTTTAGAAAATATCAGAAAAAACCATCAAATTTGAAGCACCTTCAAAGTTTTAGTTGCAGATAAAAAAGAAAAATGAACTATCTATATGCTCTTTGTCCCAAACAAACTGTCGTAACTATCTATTATGGAAACAATACTAGCACCAATTAAATATAGAGCATTTTGTAGCGCCGTGGTGAGGTTCCTCCTTCCCGAAAAGGCACATCACCGGTTTTAATCCCCTTCACCTCAAGTAATATTTTTTGACTTGCAATTTCCCTGTGAGCTAAAGAGTTAAAGAAAGTGCATCTGAGCCTCTAATGATTTTGGTGATGATAACAACAATTGGCAATGTTTAGTCGGAACTTCCAGCTTCTGCCTAAGACTGCCGGAACTCCGGCCTGGCTGTTGGCTGTGTAACGACTCTTTGGGGTTAGGGTATAACTACCCCTTCACCCCCTCCCTTCATTGCTAATGACCTAACCTGAAACAAACACCTCTTTGAGCTCAAAGTCCACTCTCCCAACACTCTCCAAAGCCAATCCTTGCAAATATTTGACTAGGATTTGGAAGTGAGTGATTCTTGAGGTGTGTGACTTAGGTTTTGAGTGAGCTCTTCATTGATTGATCTCAAGAACCACTTGAAGCAAGGTTGATTCATTGATTCAGGTTTGTTACTCTTGGAGCCTTACTCCTAGACAGTAGGCGTCGACGTGGATCACACTACTTTGTGTGGTTGTGCCCCAGATGTTTGTAATCACCCTCTCTTTGTGAGAACAATAGTAAGATTTCAATCTGGCCTTTGTGGTTTATTGAAGGAGGCAAGGGGTTAGAATTGACCCAACTCTTTGTGAGCACCTCAACGGTGAGGTAGCTCCTTTGTGGAGTGAACTTTGGTGAACAAATCTATCTCTTGCCCATTGCATTGTTCTTCATATATTCATATTATTCTTGATATTGTTTTTGCATAATCTATCTATTTACTCGTTTCCGCTATGCAAGATCGTACTTCTAGGCTTCCTGGCACTATTGGCTAACTTTTTATTCAAGTGGAATATTGATTTACTTGCTATATTTTGAATCTTGATTTTGAGGCTGCAAGAACTCGGAACTTCCAGAAGTTAACCGCCCGGAAGTTCCGGCAGTCTTAGGCAGAAGCTGGAAGTTCCGACTAACCATTGCCCGAAAGTTCCGGCAGGATTGACTTTTGAACTGTCAAGATTTGCAAATTTTTAATTAGTCCTATTCAAACCCCCTCCCCTCCTCTAGACCTTGTGTTGATCCTTTCAGTTACAAAATCAACAAAAAAAATCATATTTTCCTGATTTCCCTGTGAGCTAACGAACGTGACAAGAAAATTCATATTTCCCTACGAGTCTTTGTGGTACCGTCAGGAATAATATCGGTAGTGGTGGAGGGTAGCCTGTGTCTTTTGGTTGGTTTAGTCACTCCCTATAGGACTAATGGAATAAAGGATGAAAAGCCTTTACTCCCTCTATTTAGAGCCTTATGACTAAACTTTAGTCACCCCAATCCAAACAGGCTCCTTGAGTTAGTGTTAGTACAACAAGTGAAGCACTTGCGAATTAAGCATACTTTAGTTGCTTAGATTCTTTGCGTTGGAACCTGCCCATCCAGGTTGGAGTTTCTGACTTAGCGTGGGTGTCGTACTCTCTTGGATTTATTCTATAATTTAATCGTCATTTTTCTTTCAGTGGTAGACGACCTGTCATCGACAGCGAGACGTCTGTGCTGACTTTATCAGTCTCGAGATCGTAACAGACAACCTGCCTAATCTCTCGGACTAGGGGTAGGATTTGTGTGTGTATTTGTAAGGGTGGATGCGTCTACATGTGTAAACGTAGACGCATGGAACCAGCCTTGCTAGCTTGACACTCGGTGCAAGCGTGAAAACCTGGTTTCATTAAATACGAACCTGGGTTTCATGGAACCTAGATGGGCAGACGTCGACCTTTGTAGATTCAATTATGGGCCTATCTATTTTGCTTCTCTTTTGATTTTGGGTGTAGAGGGCCAAAAACAATAATATCTGGAGCATAGAGTTCCAGTTGAGTTATATTGTGTTTTTGCATTACTGAGCTACTCCCAAGTCCCAACCATAATTTGTATCAGGTTTGATTTGTATCAGGTGTATACTTTGAGTTTCAATTTTTTCTCATATGTAAACTTCTAGTGGTATTTGCATCATTCGTTAGTGAGGAACAATTGTCTGTTAAAAGTAGGTTATCAATTCGAAATAAAACTTCAGAAACATTTATTGTGCAAATTAGGCCAACGAGCTCATGATCAGATTCTATTGGCTCCACAAACAATTACTAACACAGCCCAAAGAGGAGACAAGATAAACGTGAAATATCTGCACAAAGGCTATATGCAAACATTAAACATATTTGCTTTTTACACACAATAAACAGGTAGAAACAACCAACAAATCCACAAATTTCTGTCAACAGCAGCAAGAAGGCCATCAAATACCACAAGTATCCCATGAAGAATTTAGTCATTCCTTACTGGATTAGGCCATAACATGGAAAACATCCAGTATAAAGCTTGCAAGGCCACAGCCCACAAGGACTTGGAACAGTATTGCTCACACTATTGCTGTTCAAGCAAGAAATTGTGGCGGCCCTCTTTCCATACTTTCTGTTGTGTCATTGCTGGCATTTGAACAGCCGCCCATTATTTTGAGAGGCAGCAGCTTAAATCCTGGGTCAAGTATGTGTCTGCCAGTCATTGCAAGTATGTACATATCCTGAGATTTTGAACTGATACCTACAACGTCATTGCAGAATGATGCGTGTGTGTGAGGTGTGGCTCTAGGAGCTTCTCATGTACAAGCTCCCTATTTCTTCAACTTAATACAATGATGCGCAGTTCTCCTGCGTATTCGGGGAAAAAACAACGTCATTGCAGAATTGCTTCAGAGGCACGTGTTATTCCCGAATTTTCACTACTGATGCTACTAACCAATAAACCATGATTTCTTCATATAAAGGTTCTCTCAAACAGCTAGACGATGTTGAAATCGATGCCAGACTGAATGCCGCAATCTAGCCCAACTTCAGTTTCAGTCTAATTTCACATGTTCCTGCACATTATTTTGGTGTAAAATATCAAGACCATACAACTAGAACGTCGGGACAAGAAAACTGAATTACGCAGCATAATTGTATCCTAATAACATGTATGGCTACAAAACACCAAGCATCCCATGCGCATCTAGGGTGGCACAATAGAACTAAATCCTAACAAGAACGCTTGTATAAGCCCATATACCTAGGATGGTGGAGATTGGGAGCAAATCAGCAGTTGCAAGACATTGATCGTTACCTAGGGTGCTGCAGAAGTCTCCCGCCACCGCCAGCAGCACCTGAACCAATGTAAATCAAACGTACTCTTCAACAAGAGCAGATCCCCACCTGAATCCATGCGTGAAGAATCTGAAGACTCAGAGGAAGGGTTTTGATTGACTGGAGGAACGAAGCTGTTGCGGAGCCATTGCCTGAGCTGAACTGTCGATGCCTTTGAAACTTCGGGGTGCCATAGTTGCTTAAACACACGGAAGAGACAGAGGAGGAGTTTCAGCAAAAAGCTCTTTCAGTCAGGGTGTGTCATGCAAAATGTTCCAATGGAGCGCAGGTGTTAATTGTAAAGTTCGCTGACGGTTTCGGCAGCTCATCTGCACCGAAAATTTTGCATCCGATGGATAAACTTCAGGTTTCTAGGATTGCACTGAACTCCCATTTTCCGCAAGCCACAGAGTCTTATCATCATGTCCATTCAGTTTGGCAGCACAAAGCAAACTCCTGGCCCATGCACCAGATTCAGAAGGAACAACACTGTCAATGAAATGCTCTGCCTCCTTGAACATTCCAGCACGACCCAATACCTCAATCATGTGGGAGTAATGCCCCTCTGAGGGCTTTATCTTGTAGATTTCAGTCGTGGACACAAACAACCTGAATGCTTCACTTACAAGGCCGGTTTCCGCGCAGGCCTTCAGCACATATAAGAACGCCTTCGAGGTTGGATGAAACTTCTCCTTACTGAGTAACTGCGAAAACAAGTGAACGGCGGTCTCTGGGCAGCCATTTTCAACATTCGCCACGATTATTGAGGTCCACGAAGAGGCATCCTTGTCAGGCATAAAGTTGAAGGCATCGAATGCATGTCTGAGGCTACCACAATTGGAGTACATGTCGATGAGGTGGTTGTTCATACAGGCTGTGGAAACAAGACCGCGCTTAGTCATGTAGGCATGTGCTTGCAACCCTTCCTCAAGAAGCGCCAATTTTCTGCAGGAACTCAAGATGAGACGTGCAGTGTGGTGGTCAAGCTCCACCCCGCAGCGTTGCATAACATGAAAGAGATTAACTATTCCAAAGTGATCGTCAGCTTGAGAAAATGTTTCAACCAATGTGCCCCAAGAAACCTCATGGTTTCTGAGTGACAAGCACAGTTTCAGAGCATGGTGGTACAGACCTTGTTTCAAGTAAAAGGTAACCAAATTTTTCAGAACAGAGGTGTTGGTTCCATAACCATTTCGGATCGAGTTGCCATGGATCTCCATACCACTAACAGCATCTCCAAGAGCCATGCAAGCCGTAAGTACAGAGGTGTATGTGAACTCGTTAGGCTGCACATGCTCTTCCTGCATCCTCCTAAACAAATGCATTGCTCTTCCGTACTGACTATTGAGACAGTTTCCTGAGATAACAGCAGACCACACAGCTGTACCTGGATTCTTGGTTCTTGAAAACAGAAGATTTGATTCCTCCAAAGCACCGCATTTAGCATACATGTCGACCAACGAACTAGTAACAAAAGAATCTGGATTCGTGTTGGACTTTAAAATGCAGGCATGCAACATCCTCCCTGCAGCCAGATCTAGATCAGAAGCACATGACTTCAGACTGCTTGACACGATGAACTGATCAAGCTCTCCCTGGGCTGACAAATAATATTTTAACATCCTCAAAGGAAACATCCAGTGCTGCTTATGAAGAGTGGCCGAATTGACATACATATCCATTAGAGCACTCATGACGTGCTTATCCGAGTGCAAACCTGCTCTGATGAGGTAGCCGTGTATTTCCATACCATGAACAAAAGCACCTCTTCTGGTAATGACGTGCAGAATACTGCCCAATGTAAACTCATCGCATTCTGCATGTTCAAACATCATAGCACGAAAATGAGCTAAGGCCTCTTTATCCCGCAAGTTTTCTGCATAGCACTGGATTATGGTGTTCCAAGAAACCAAATCTTTGCCATCCATCTCGACAAACACCTTTCGCATCAGCTGCAGTTCACCAGACCTCCCATAGAATCCGATCAGACAGTTATCAAGGAACTCATTGCCGACCAACCCCATCTTTATCATGCAGCAGTGCAGCTGATGGCCCAATCCCACAAGGCCTAAACTCGAAGCTGCCCTGAGAGCCACCGACAGAGCGAAAGCATCACAGGCGACGCCATCACGGACCATTTCCATGAACAGCATTAGTGCCTCCGAATCACATCCATTCTCAGTGTATGCGCTGAGCATGGAGGTCCAGGAAACCAGGTCCGGCACGGTGATGCCACCGAACACCTTCTCGGCGCAACAGAGGGACTGGCAGCTCGAGTACATCGTGACGAGGCCGTTGGCCACGAAGAGATCAGCATCCACGTAGCCAAGCTTGGCTACGGCGCCGTGCAGCTGCCTGCCGAGGCGGAGGCTCCCGACGGCGGCGCAGGCACGGAGCGCGACAGAGAAGACAAAGGCATCAGGCCTGAGCGGCAGGCGGAGCATGCAGAGGAGCAGCTCGAGCGCGTCGCTGGCCGGGCCGTGAGTAGCGTACCCGGACATGAGCGCGGTCCAGGCAACGAGGGACCGTCCCGTCGCCGGAATCGCGTCGAACACCTCCCGAGCGGGCCGCATCCGGCCGGCGCGCGCGTGGGCGCGGAGCAGCGAGAGCTGCGCCGCAGCGGTGGAAGCGGTGACGTCATTCGGGGTGGTCGTATCGGACCTGTGGATGGCCTTGTGTGGAGTCGCCGGGGTGACGGCGCTGGGGCAGAAGCTGGAAGATCGCGGGAGCAGGTGAGGAGGAGCAGGAGGAGGCGCCATCTGGGACGAGACGAGGATTCGAGTGGAGTGGCCAGGAGGGAAGACGGGGATAAGGTGCAGGGGCCTGGCCTCTGGGAGAGACCGTGCATGTGCCCGCGCGTCTCCCTCCCGGCCGGGCCGAGCGCGGCCGTCTTGTTCTCGGCCAGGCCCAGCGCCATAATTTTCTTTTCTTTTCTTCAAGTCTCCACTGGTCTTCATTTTTTTTCTACTAGTCTCCACTGATCCTCTCTCTGACGGGGTTTTCTGCATACACTGTTGATGAGTCTTTGGGATACAGGACAGATATAACTGCGGGACGCCGGGACGGCGAGGTTTCCGAGGCCCAGCGACCTCCTCTTCGTCGCCGTCGCCGGAGACTCGACGGCTTCCACGGCGTAGCAGTTGTGTCTTTTGTTTAGTCGTGGTAACTCTCCACCTGGGCGAGGTGCGAGGCTCAACGCCATGGCAATTGGCAACAGAACTCGTATCACAGTAATCAGTAACTTATCAGCGGGATTACTGATGCTGTGTACGTGACTTGTCACGCAGAGGCAGGAACAATTGATGTTCCATTATCTAAAAAATCAGCGGGATTACTTTAGTCAAAGCTAGCGATTTAGCTTCACATGGGTAAAGGCAAACCCTACAATAAGTCTGTTCGGCTGGCTGCTGCTCGGCTTATTTCAACTTGTTTTATTTCTTCTCACATGATACTATTTCATCAGCCAGCCGAACAAAACAGACTCAATTTCCAATGGGTATATTGCCCCGTCTAACGTGGTCAACGTCGATCACGTAAGCCGAGGGTGCAATTGGATTGTAGAACAAGTGGACTGATAAAAAACAATCTACTCGAGTTTGGGCTCTTGACTCCACTCTCTTGGCCACGCGACGTTGGCCCATGTCATGCATTTCTTGGTTCCAGGCTTCCAGCCCAGATCAAAGCATGGCCCGCACGTTGCCAGACCGTTCGTTCCGCTTCGAACGTCACGAGCAATTCGCACGGCGCCGCCGACCGGAACTCGTCGGAAACTCCGACGCAGTTACGCAGTCTCAGTCTCGGCCCCTCAGGCCTCAACAAGTTCTTCTCCCCGACGAGGAGCACAAAAAGAGAGAGACAGAAGCATTCTTGATGGTATTTGCAGTCTCCCCGTCGTCGTTCAAGTTTACCTTATCTGTTTATTTTCTGCTCTGTAACAGTTCCTTGATCCAATTAGCTGAATGAATTGCCCCTTCAGGCTTTATGCAGTCAGTCCCCATGCAGAAACGTAGACAGCGGACGGAGAGATGCAGGCGAGAGTCTCTGCGAGCATGGAGAAGTGGAGCGCCAGGGGCGGCCGGCCGTAGCCGCTGG
>JAZFNS010034938.1:0-20724 GCA_037127165.1 Alloteropsis angusta | reverse complement strand
ATTTTCGCGGGCACGGGTTTGGGATAGCAAAACCCAGCGGGTTTGAACCCGTTGCCATCCCTAGCCGCCACCTGCCAAAGGGGATTTGCCCGGCGATGCGCCTGCACTTCTCGCCAGCTGCAGCTCAAGGAAGAAGAAGACGGCGATCCATCATGGATGGTGGGCCTGGTACTTGCGCTTTTTTTTGGCCCAACCTAGATAGCCTTTTATAAACAAGCCCAACAAAATAGGTAGTATAGTATCGAAACATTCCGGCCTCTCAACTGAACTTGGACCATACTCAGCAAAAAGGCCACCAGAGGGCCCTTTAAAGCCCAAACAGGCCCACTAAAAGCCTCTCTCCCAGCTCCACCCACCCCACCCCCGCTAGGGTTTCTCCCTCTTCTCCCTTTTAACCTCTCGCGCCGCCACCCCTTCTCCTCTCTCGACGCCCATCTCCCCTCCCCTTCCGCCGCCGCCGCCCAAGGAGAAGGAGAAGAGATCCGGCCGTCTCCTGCCATGGTACCACCCCCATTCCAATGCTCATGACCATCCCATCCTCCTCCTCGTCGTCTTTTGCAGTTAGGCTAACTCCCGTCACTCTCACTTGCGTTTTGCAGGCGTCCGAGAAGAAGCAGGCGAACCCGATGCGGGAGATCAAGGTGCAGAAGCTCGTCCTCAACATCTCCGTCGGGGAGAGCGGAGATCGCCTCACCCGCGCCGCCAAGGTGCTCGAGCAGCTCAGCGGCCAGTCCCCGGTCTTCTCCAAGGGTGAGTACTGACGTCCTGCTCTCGTTCACTCGCTCTCCGCTCGCCTTCTTCGGCTCCTTTTCTTGCCTCGCGCTGACGACGGCGGCGGCGACGTGTGGCAGCGAGGTACACGGTGCGGTCGTTTGGCATCCGGCGTAACGAGAAGATCGCGTGCTACGTGACGGTCAGGGGCGAGAAGGCCATGCAGCTGCTCGAGAGCGGACTCAAGGTCAAGGAGTACGAGCTGCTCAGGAGGAACTTCAGCGAGACCGGATGCTTCGGATTCGGCATCCAGGAGCACATCGATCTCGGCATCAAGTAAGGCTCCGTCTTACTTTACGAAAACCTTGCTATGATTCTGTCACTGGATGTGAATATGTGCTGTGGAAATCATTTTTCTGGATGTCGTATTCGGCTGTATAGCTATGAATTGGTGTTGCAGTAAAAAAAAACCTCAAATTTTTAGGGTCCTGCATTTCCGTGTCACCTAGAGGCTGTGGTAGTGTTTTCAGTCTTAATTCTAAGGGGTTAAGGTCGTTTTCTACTTCCCTTCCCTTCAACATGGGCTTTGTGGATGAGTAGATGTGTAATTAATTGAAGCATAAATGTGTTTTTCATTTGCTAACACAGTGTTTTAGGTAATTTCCGTTGTAGGCAAAATTGACCATACAGAGCATCCCGAAATCACATATTTTGCACTTGTTGCACTGTAAATTGTTGAACTGGTGGCAAGTATCTATCAGTCCAATGCAAGTTCACTTGAGTTTGCATTTTATTCACACATCAGGGAAATTTACACTTGCATCTGTTATTATAGTTTTGAAATGAAACTGCATACTAATTGATCGCAATGCAAGCTGTATGCTAGTGCCTGTTTTTATATTTGTCCAATTCCACTTCCCACATTTAGTTTTTAACGCAGTTTTGTTTGATTTGATTTACATCCAGTTCCCCTGTTGTAACTTAAATGTACCCCATGTAGTTGAACCATCAGCATATCCTGCTTTTTTTCCAATTTGTCTGTTACAGCACGTACAGCTATTTTATGCACTACTATTTGTTGTGAATCCCATATTGGTGAAGTGAGCTTCCTTCCGATTTTTTGATAAGCTACATGCCAGCATGAACTTTTCTTCTTTCACTAGCAGCGCTTAGCTTTCATTGTGAGCTCAGTTCATACTCTACGGAACCACTAACGTATATGTCTTATGTATTGTCCAGGTACGATCCTTCAACTGGCATCTATGGAATGGACTTCTACGTTGTGCTTGAGCGTGCTGGGTACCGTGTCGCCCGGCGCAGGAGGTGCAAGGCCCGTGTTGGGATTCAGCACAGGGTGACCAAGGAGGACGCCATGAAGTGGTTCCAGGTCAAGTATGAAGGAGTCATCCTCAACAAGTCCCAGGCTAACACGTCTTAAGACCTCACCTGTAAGGTGCAGCCGAGTTGGTTGAACTGTCCTATTCAACAAGAGCGCAGGAACACCTTGCTGAGTTTTTGTTCAATTTGTACTCTCTAGCCAGATATTTAGTCAGTTACCTAAGCTACAAATGATGATCTGAATTCGAATCTTGTTGCCGTGTCATCAGCCTTTCTTGCTATTACAATCGAAACATGCTTTGTCTGAATGATCGATCTGTCGTTTTTATGTTTTTTTCTTCATCTGAGTAAATGTTTCCAGTGCTCACTACATGTGGTTGCAGAGGTTCTTGGAAGCAGAGGTGGCCACATTATATGCAGGATGGTGCTCTCCTTGCTTATTGTCTGTTATTGCTATCGTGGTGGAGCACTAAGCGCAGCTCAGCCTTAGCTTGCGTGAGGCTTGTGTGCGTTAGAGCAGCTCAGCTTGCGTGAGGCTTGTGTGTGTAGAGCAACTCCATGAATTTTTTTTTTTTTTTTGAATCCAACCGTCTCTTTATCTTCCTCTCTATTTTATTTGGCTCTTCTCTGCTAGTCATTTTGCTTAGCAGTTTTCGCTAGCTATCTTTATTCTCAAGATTTATTTAGTCTCTTGGTTCCTTACATTATTTGAGCAAGAAATACATAGAATCGAATATTAATCGTTTTAAGTCCGGATGTAATTTGCGCCTCTTACAAAGTGAATAATACTGGGAAATACAAAAGCCTTTCATTGAGATAATTGCACTGCCATTTGTAAACAGTTGGACGGTTAAATATTATGTCATAACATCATTAACAAACATTGAGCACGAAAACTAATTAACAAACATTGAGCACGAAAACTAATCAGTCTGGAACTGTGGATCCATACTTGGGCCGAGCAAGAAGGCATCGACATGGATCATGGATGAGCCGAAAACTTTCTTCTTCCATGGATTGGATGTGTCCAGTGTACATAATTTGAAGATTTTTAGTCGACTGAGATTATCAATCATCAATGAGAGAAAAAGGAGAAAAGTAGCTCGCTATCTTTAGTCCATGGCAGTTGATCGTCTTGCTCTCCACTAGCGCCCGGCTTTGAAGCAAGTCCCATCCTTGGGGTGCTTGAGGGAATCAGGGCACGCGAAGCAGTAGCGGGCCTCATCAGGGCCGGCGTAATCTATCCACGGCTTGTCGGCGAGGCCGCCGACCCGGTCGTCCTCGGAGTCGAGGGAGCTGAGGCAGGTCGGGACCCACGTGTCCCTCTCCAGCTGCCTGTGCACCTCGGCGAAGAAGAGCCGCTCCTTGCCGCCGCCGCGTGGCCGGGCGACGAAGTTGATGTGGGCGTACCCGACGAAGATGTACTTGCTGTTGGTGGCCTCGACGAGGTCGTACTTGACGCCGCCGTCGTTGCGCGGGTCCGCGTTGTAGTGCCGCAGCGCGTGCTCGGCGTACTCGTCCGCCTGCCGCTGCGCATCGGCGGGGTCCGGCGGGTCGTCCTCGTACTCGCAGTTCGGCCACGCCTCGTCGTCCGACGATGAATAATAATCCTCGGTTGCTTCCACCATGTCGTCGTCGTCGGCAGCTTCCACCATGTCGTCGTCGTCGGCGGGGTCGGCGGCGTCTGCTGGGAAGGTCGGCGTGGGACTGTACCAGTACCTGTGTCCCGGCAGGTCAGCTCTCGCGTAGAACGCCTTGTCCTCCTCGTCGTCCGACATGTGGTACAGCACCGGCGGTGGCTCCTCCTCCTCCTGGGGGTCGGGGCGTCCCGATCCTCCTCCTGCCGCCGCCATTGCTACTGGCCTACCGCCCGCTCGCGCGATGGCCGATGGGGTACGGGATTGTTATCGGTATCGTTGGCACGGTATATGAGCCGGAGCTAGTAAAGATGGATCGTCGGTGCTGTGCCGAAGCCGATCAAGATCCCTGATCGGACGTCGGAGTCCGGGTCCGACTCGGGATTCGGTAAGCGGCGCGCCGCGAGCGCTCGCGTTCAGGCACCGTTTGGATGAGATTTTGGATTTAGAAAATCTGGATTTTAGAAGCAATTTTAAAATCTAGATTCTAGACAAAATCTAGATACGGCTGTTTGGCTCTTCAGATTCTAGAATCTGATTTAACTTTGCTTGCTACATGAATTCCTATAATGCCCTTCATAATAATTTTTTTATTGCTCCCAATTGCAATACTTTCTGCCATTGCAATAAGAAGCCAACATATTGTACGGGTGCTCAACAAGGGGAACAGAGCTATTTCCTAAAAAAAAGANCACGTAACTCTAAAAGTACATGATTACAGTGTCAAGTGCCAAACAGATTTACACAAGCTGGGGGGGCTGACTGAAGAAATCCAGACCAGGATTCCTCGCACCGGCATTAGAGTCCCAGAAGAACCCCTCCTCCTTGCGCTCCCCTCCCGGATCCATCCGCGGATGGCAGCTGCGCTGGCTGCAGTTGGACGGTGAGGACGACGAGGGCTACAAGCGCAAGAGAAAGAGGCGGCCTCGAGGGGCAGCAGGGACTGGCAAGAGGGNCACGTAACTCTAAAAGTACATGATTACAGTGTCAAGTGCCAAACAGATTTACACAAGCTGGGGGGCTGACTGAAGAAATCCAGACCAGGATTCCTCGCACCGGCATTAGAGTCTCAGAAGAACCCCTCCTCCTTGCGCTCCCCTCCCGGATCCATCCGCGGATGGCAGCTGCGCTGGCTGCAGTTGGACGGTGAGGACGACGAGGGCTACAAGCGCAAGAGAAAGAGGCGGCCTCGAGGGGCAGCAGGGACTGGCAAGAGGANTGCGTGGGATGGAGCAGGAGGAGATGCGCCGGTGTCTAGGCAAGGGCGGGCGCACCAACAGCTGGACAGGGACGAGAGCACCTACGCGCTGCGGTGGGGGAAGGGAAGTGGCGGCGCGCTACGGCGGGGGAAGGGAAGCGGCGGCGCGCTGCGCGAGTACGGGAGAGATCGATGGAATTGGGATTGGGATGGGTCTGCGTGATTTGTTTTTTATTTCTTGAGGGCATAATGGTAATTTCCTCTTTCTTTATCTACTGGAAGCTACTCCACGCCAGATTCCAGGATTTTAAGAATCCTAAATCTTTTTTCCAGAATCCTCTCCACAATCCGAAGCGTTTGGAAGCCGTGAAGATTCTGGATTTTAGATTCACTGAATCGGTCTTCAAACAAACGGGGCCTCAGTTGATCTGGTTGGTTCACTTGTAGCGTGATTGGATGCCTGCACATCCTGAGCCTGCACCGCATCACTGAGCGTCTGAGCCTGGCGCCCTCTCGACCAGTCCGGCTGCATGCAAGACAGCATGATTGGTTGCATGCACGCATGCATTCAGGCTGCGTGGAGTCCGTGTTTGGTGTTCTGTTTTTTTCTTGTTTCTGCACCTAATGTCTCTTGCTCGGCGCTCCAGACCTCCAGTTGCATCCACTCGGCCTGGCTCGCCAGAAACGGTGGTTTCTTACGTTTCCAATGAGCCTGGCTCAAGGTGTTCGATTGCATGAACAAAGACTAGCTCAACAACTTGACCATGAAACTAAACATTTCAAAGTTGCATCTGCTCAGTCTGGCCAAGTGAGATGCATGTAACCAAACGCCCCCTTGTTCATCAGTGGATTTCTGGATCGATCTCCGCTAAGCCAACAAATTACAAATTGCCCGAGATGCTCTTGGTAGGTGAGAACGAGAGGAACTGAGTAATCCCGTCTCGATCACAATCAGTTTTTATAGCTTTCCTCGACCCTCCCACGTCACGTGCTACCGCTAGTCCTTTTCGGATTCGCGAATCGCGATATTGTTTTTGCGGGGTTCTGCAGGACGGACCGCATAGAAAATTTGTTGTGCACTTGTGCTGTCTGTTGGTGTCGTTCTGATTTCCTACTGCAGAGGGCTATCTCAATCACACATCATCAACTTCGTTGAAAGCTCAAGCCGAACCAATCCATTTCTTTCCCGCAATAGAAAATTAACTGATCCATTTCTGCTTAGCGACAGTGGCGAGGCCATGAGCAAGACAACGGCGGTGATGCAGCCAAGAATCAAGCAGCTCTCCCTCCTCCTCCTCCTCGTCTTCTTCGTAGCCTCGCCTTGTTCCCCGGAGGAGCAAGACCGCGATGTCGCCGGCACCCTCCACGAGGGCTTCCTCCGCTGCGTCGCCAGCCTCTCGCCGGCCACCGCCGACCCGTCCCGGCTCGTCCACGCGCCGTCGGAGGCCTCCTACCCTTCCCTGCTCAACGCCACCATCCAGAACCTCCGCTTCGCCTCGCCGCGGACTCCTCGCCCGGCGCTGCTCCTCACCCCGGCGACCGTCGCCGAGGCGCGGGCCTGCGTCGCCTGCTGCCGGCGCCACGGGCTCACGGTCCGCGCCCGCAGCGGCGGGCACGACTACGAGGGCCTCTCCTACCGCGCAACCCTCCCCCGCGCCGCCGGGGCCCGCCCCTTCGCGGTGATCGACGTCGCCGCGCTCCGCGACGTGCGCGTGGACGCGGCGCGGCGCTTGGCGCGGGTCGGCCCCGGCGCCACGCTCGGGGAGCTCTACTACGCCGTGGCGCGCGAGAGCGGCGGCGCCCTCGGGTTCCCCGCGGGGATCTGCCCCACGGTCTGCGCCGGGGGCCACCTCAGCGGCGGCGGGTTCGGGCCCATAATGCGGAAGTACGGACTCGCCGCCGACAACGTGGTCGGCGCCGAGTTGGTGGACGCCGAGGGGAGGCTCCTGGACCGGGCGGCCATGGGCGAGGACCACTTCTGGGCGCTCCGCGGCGGCGGCGGCGGGAGCTTCGGCGTCGTGGTGTCCTGGACGGTGCGGCTGGTGCCCGTGCCGCCCGTCGTCTCCGCCTTCACCGTCCGCCGCCTCGTCCGGCGCGGAGACCAACGACAGACCGAATCGATCGTCCGCCTCCTTACGAAATGGCAGCGCGTGGCGCACGCGCTCCCCGACGACCTGTTCGTCAAGGCGGCGATGGAAGCCAAGCTCGACGACTCCGGCGAGAGAGAGAGACACCCCCTCGTGATCTTCAAGTCGCTGTTCCTCGGCAACTGTAGTGGCATGATCGCCGAGATGAGCACCCATCTGCCCGAGCTGGGCGTCAAGCGGAGCGACTGCAGAGCCATGAGCTGGCTCGAATCCACGCTCTACTTCTACGGCTACACCAACGGGCAGCCCGCCGAGGTGCTCCTCGACCGGACGCTGCAGCCGAGGGACTACTACAAGGTGAAGCTGGACTACCTGACCTCCCCGATCCCGGCCGCCGGACTGAGGGGCCTCCTCGCCAGGATCGTCGAGGACAGGGGCGGGTCCATCGACATCGACCCGCAGGGCGGCGCCATGGCCGTGGCGCCGGAGTCCGCCACGCCGTACGCGCACCGGCGAGGGTACCTGTACAACGTGCAGTACTTCGTCAAGTGGGGCGGCGACGCCAACGTGTCGTACGAGGACGGGCACCTGGCGTGGGTGAGAGGGGTGCACGGGTTCATGACGCCATACGTGAGCTCCAGGCCTAGAGCTGCGTACATCAACTTCAGGGACCTGGACCTGGGGAAGAACGTGGAGGGGGAGACGACCTACGAGGCGGCCAGGGCGTGGGGGGAGATGTACTTCAGGGGAAACTTCAGGAGACTGGCCATGGTGAAGGCCGAGGTGGATCCCGACCAGGTGTTCTGGAGTGAGCAGAGCATCCCTCCCCTGCTTGTGGAGACTGCCACAGGGACAGGGGAGAGGCAGAGTGATAGCGGCTTGGTTTCGGACAGCTGATGCATTGAACTTCTCTGTTCTTGCACAAAGTGCCTACCGAAAGTAGAGTAATGCTGTAAACTGTAAAGTGGACTATTATTAGTATTTCTAAACCAATTATATAGTGTATTACATGAATATACACACGGCATGGCAATCTCTGAATTTTATGGCACAGCCTGATCTTCTCGAGCACAATTTTCTTTTTTAAAAAAATCAGGAGATCCCTTATCTTGCTTGTTCCGTTGGTCGATTTCATCCTTTCAATGTGTGGCAACTCAAACCGCGAATGGGTTTTACGGTTTAATACGAATACTTTTTTAAAAAAGCTATGCTATACCAAGAAATATACACGGCTATATAGGTGACTAAAATAAACGCTCGTCGGCTCGGACATAAAAAGCACGACTCTAGCCTGGGTAGGCTCGATGCCCATAGTGCTTGGACGGGTCAAGCTCGATGTTTACGATCGGGTCAAGGCTAGATGCTAACAGACACGAAAAGTGTTTATGCTCTATAATGGCTATGCTCTATAATGGCCCGGTATTATAGCTTTGCCTTAACCCTAGCATGTTGACCTCTTTGCCCCTCTCCATCTCGGTCGTTCCCACACATCCCTCTGCATGCCACGCGTTTCCTCGACCACCTTAGGCTCTGCGCTCTCACCACGCTACCCCCAAAGCACTCCTCTTTCGCCCGCCTACCGCTCCCCTCATGTTTAGGGCCACTGCCCGGTGCTCTAACTCACTCACCACACTTTGGATCCACATGGTCCTCGTCAGCCTCACCGATCTCCATGGCTCGACGGCTCCCCTCGTAGCGTCTCTTTCCCTAACCCGTACTATGAATTTAGGGGTCGCCACCGCCTCGCCCTTGGCATGCCTCCACCGCCGCTAGGTGCCACGATCAACCACCCAGGAACCAAACCTGTTGTCATATAGTTCTTGGGCCGGCACTACCACAGTGGATCGGCGGACCACCAGTGCCGACCTAAGTCCAACGCCCAACACTGTAAAATGGTCTAGGTACAATCATAGTCCGAATAGAGTGTTGTGTCTATTTGGGTCCGACTTTTCAGGCCAAATCAATTTTAACATAGTAGTCTAATCTGGTTAGAAGGAAAATTTTGATTTGGGCTAGATTGGTTAAGTCTTTTTGTCAGACATCCAAACAGACGTGTCCTGCACTTAGCTGGTCAGGTCGTTAGTTTAGCCACCGCCAAACATGCCTGTGCGAGAACCGGGCCGCCCACATACTGGCCCATTTGGCTATTGACAGAAAGGAAAAAGTCTACTTAACCCTTTGATCTATTAATGTCCGTCTACTTAACCCCCTTACCTATAAAACCAGGTATTCTACCCCCTGAACTTTCTAAAACTGGGCAAATCACCCCCTGAAGCTATTTTGGACGGTGGTTTGCTACAGTAACGATGATTTTGTCTTTTTTCTTTTCTTTTATTTCAGTTGAATATTTGAAAAATTATAGTAAATTGCAGAAAAATCAAAAAATAGAAAATCTAATTTTTTGGACTCCACGATATATATAGTGAATATATAATATGGTATGCTTTAGAACATTTTTGTTGTGACTTTAGATATATGCTTTTCTATAATTAATTAATAGCTATAAAAAATGTTCTAAAGCATATCATATTATATGTTCAGTGTGTAGATCTACTTATGTGGAGTCCAACAAAATTGGATTTTCCATTTTACAATTTTTCTGTAATTTACTAAGATTTTTCATAAATGAATGGATAGAATACCCGGTTTTATAATGGCTCACAGGGTTAAATTATGTTTTTTCCATGAGGAAAAGACTGGAGGCCGGGAAAGCACTGTCTCAGCTGACGTTGCAAGGAGGCTGAAAAGGAACTGAACGCGTCATTTCTGTCAACAGAGCTCATAACCGTAATTTCTGTCGACAGCGAGGAAGACGGGTTCAGCAGTTCAGCCCTCAGCCAAATGGCTCTCGCTTCGAGTCGGGTTGCCCTCACCTGGGTTCGTTTGTTTGACGCAAGTGGCGAGGGCGGCGGAGCCGAGTGGCCGCCGCAGCAGCGAACCGTCGCAGCGAACCAGGCAGGCTAAGCTTCTTTATTACTCTCCTCGTTTAGTGCAAAGCAGCGGAGCAAAAACCAGCGACCAACCAAATCCAAAGCCCACAGCTTTCCTCCCCGTCCCCACCTCCCCGGCGCCGCCCAAGCAAGCCAGCTAGCTCCTCCGCCTCCGTCCCGGCATGGCGGCGCTGTACCGCGCGGCCTCCTCCGCGATCAGGCGCCCGCCGCTTCCGGCGCCGAGGCTGCAGGCGGCGAGGGCGATGGCGTCGTCGCTGTTCGGCCACGTCGAGCCGGCGCCCAAGGACCCCATCCTCGGCGTCACCGAGGCCTTCCTCGCCGACCCCTCGCCCGACAAAGTCAACGTCGGCGTCGTAAGTCCGCTGATCCTCTCGCCGCGATCGCCGAATCTTGCTCTGCTTTGCTTGTCTGTGGACCGTGGTTGATTCCTGATGAAATGGGCCGTGCTTGTGCTTCTGCCGCAGGGCGCCTACCGGGACGACAACGGCCAGCCCGTCGTGCTCGACTGCGTGCGCGAGGCCGAGCGCCGGATCGCCGGCAACCTCAACATGTCAGTGAGATCTTCCCCCTCCTGCTCCTTGCCCGCTCTCCCGCCGCCTGCTGTTCTTCTTGCTTTCTTCCCCCATTTTTTTTCTGCGATCTCGCAAAAACGACAGTTTTCGAACGACGCTGCGTGTTTCTTTCTGGACGGTCTCTACGATCCAGCTCATGGCTTAGCATTTCCCAGTTTTTTCCAGCTTACTCACTTGGACACCGATTTGGATTTGCTATTAGGATTCTGAAGCGTAACAGTTGCTTCCTTACTGCAATCGTGAAATGTTTTTGTTTGTGGAAGACGTGATGTTTGTTACCAATTTGTACCAGTACAGGATGCCATGGGTTCTGATCACTGTCCTGTTATTCATTCAGTTAAAATTTTGAAACAGGGAGTACCTTCCGATGGGAGGCAGTATAAAGATGATCGAAGAATCACTGAAGCTGGCATATGGAGAGGATTCCGATTTCATCAAAGACAAGAGGATAGCTGCAGTGCAGGCGCTTTCAGGCACTGGTGCCTGCCGGCTCTTTGCTGATTTTCAGAAGCGTTTCTTGCCAGATTCACAGATCTACATACCGAAACCAACATGGTCCAAGTGAGTTGGCATCTTGCTGTGACACCAGTTGATATTTTGTTTAATTCTCAGAGGAAGAAATAGTGGAACAGAGTCATGGAAATTAGTGTTTTCGTTGCTATTTGTTTGAGAGGGAGTTAGTCTCATTGTAATTCTAGTTCCAAACTTCCAATGGTAGCTAGCCAAGATTTTTCACTGAATTACCGTTGGCGTGTCAGTATATTTATTCAATAACATATAGCTAAATTCAACCTGGGAACTTCTCCAGCCATCACAATATTTGGAGGGATGCTCAAGTTCCACAGAAGACATTCACGTACTACCATCCAGAGTCGAGAGGGCTTGATTTTGCAGGATTGATAAATGACATCAAGGTGATTCATTTCTGTAGCATTTTTGAAGGTTCAATATTGTTTCTTTTGACTTCTTGCATTCTTGATGCTTGCTGTATCAACCTTTTTATATATTTCGTTTAATAGATCGTGACGAAGCAGTTATCAACTTAGCTTCTCTTGTTATTTTTTTTTGCCGTGGTCTTACCTCTTGAGATCCCTATGTGCATTTATAGTTCTTTTGGCACAATATAAATACCTAGTCACTTGAAACTTGGAAAATCGAACCCAAAGAGACTATTTTCTGCTCAGTAGCTGTGGCCTGCTGACAATTTTTCTGAAATTTCTGTCGTTTATGTTTTCTCTGTCATCTGCAGAATGCTCCAGATGGTTCGTTCTTTTTGCTCCATGCATGTGCTCATAATCCTACTGGAGTAGATCNNCTACAGAGGAACAATGGAGAGAAATATCCCATCAGTTCAAGGTAAGGGGAATGCANAAAAAAAAAAATCCTGTACTGAACTCCTACCGGCCTCAACTATAAATTTCACTTTTGTTCCTTTATAGGTGAAAAAACATTTTCCATTCTTTGACATGGCATACCAAGGGTTTGCCAGCGGTGATCCAGAGAGAGATGCCAAGGCAATCCGAATTTTCCTCGAAGATGGACACCAAATTGGATGTGCTCAGTCATATGCAAAGAACATGGGACTATATGGACAGAGAGCAGGGTGCTTGAGGTATTCAGCTGACCAATGCCTAGCTATATTTTACATATAGGGTTGTCACCTACAATACATCTTAGTATAATGTGCATGCTTTTGTGAAATGAAGTATGGTTCACTTGTTGCTTTTGAGAAAAATAGCTGTTGGATGTCTCAAGATATAAAGCATCCAAAAGGAAGCGGAGAAAAAGGCTTGACTTAGTGAAAGGCCTGAACTTTTGAATTCAACTGCTCCTCATTCCGTTCTCTTCTCTCTGTAGCTAAGTCAATGACATTAAATAGAATTAGTTGGTTAATTGTTTAAACTATTGGTATTCTCCTATTAATACAATGATATGCAGCTCTCCCGCATGTTCGAGAAAAAAAACTTTTTAAACTATGTCTTATCACATTTATTTTTTTGGACAATGGTAGTCTGGCCTCTAGGACGACTAGGGATGCACAACTAGTTCTGGTCATTGTAATGGTTTGTGTTTGTTCTTGATATGCAGTATCTTATGTGAGGATGAGATGCAAGCAGTTGCTGTCAAGAGCCAACTGCAACAGATCGCAAGACCAATGTACAGCAACCCACCTGTTCATGGTGCACTGGTTGTTTCTATAATCCTCAATGATCCAGAATTGAAGAGTTTATGGTTAAAAGAGGTCAAGGTAAATTGTAAAACCTACATAACTGTTTCAACGTTCATAAATGTCTAAAATCTAAATGCTTAAATCTAAGTGTATAAAGAAAGAATTGCATACCAAGCAATTTTAATAACCATTGATTGTCTCAGGGAATGGCTGATCGTATAATTGGAATGCGAAAGGCACTTAAGGAAAATCTTGAGAAACTAGGTTCACCTTTGTCATGGGAGCATATCACAAATCAGGTAAATACAACTTTGAGATGTATCATTGCCATGTTTCTGAAACCTGAATATAGTTGTACATACTATTAGACTGACATGTATGTTCTACCAGTTTACAACAATGGCATCTGTATTACTAGAGGTTGTTTGGGTTGTATCTTAATGTTGTTGGAGTACAGTTCAGCGCAAGGTTTGTATTAGTAAACCATTTACGAATACAAGACCCTATTGAGCTGGCTCATCTTGGCACTAATAGTTGGAATGGGAACGGAGAATGACATAGGGGGTATTTGGAGCCTAGTGCTAATGCCCAAAAGTGCTAAACTTTAGCACTAGCCTATCCAAACACAAGTGCTAATGGGTGGTGCTAAAGTTTAGCCAAGACTCAAAAACAATAGCTAGAGAAGATGTGCTAACAAGTGCTAAAGTTTAGCATCTCCACTTTAGCACTTCCAAACAGGGCCACAGAATCCCTAAGGTCGTGGCTAATTTTTTTTTCTTTCGCAAAGGTGACTAGTGTTAGTAGTTTTGGCTTCTTTAAACATAGACAGCCTAAAACACACCTTTTTAGCCCTTGATTTTCTAGTGACATGCTAGGTGCTACATGTAAATGTTTTGTTAACAGGAATCAATTACTGCTGTTTTCATGGAACAAAATAAAGTTCATGCACAGCATATTAATGCTCAAAATTTTGTAAAGTGTTCAGTGCATGCATTCTAGGCAACAAGTAAAGTACTAAAGTAGAATGAAGCATTATATCCAAACTTTTGAAGTTCCAAACTAAGAGCAAATAACATCATCCAATTGCATTTTAAGTAAACACAGTTACCAACCCAGACCACTCTTATATTGTGTGGTTCTGAATTTCTGATATCTTTAATTGGATAGGAATGCTCTGCAACTTAGATCTCCTCTAGCATTTTTTTATTGCGACTGCATTTTATTTCAATGTTGTTTCTTTTTAGGTCAGATTCTGTATGTGAATAAAGAGTATGTGTATTTGTACAGATTGGAATGTTCTGCTACAGTGGCATGACACCTGAGCAAGTTGATCGTTTGACAAACAAATACCATATTTACATGACCCGCAATGGGAGGATAAGGTACAACACTTGATTTTTTACATCACGTTGATGCAATGCTTTATCTCCTCGTACCTTCTGGAGAAAATAAACGAAGCTCACTTTATTCATGTGCCAATTTCAGCATGGCGGGTGTAACGACAGGAAATGTTGCTTACTTGGCAAATGCTATTCACGATGTTACCAAACCAAATTGAGTTTCGTCCTCCTACCCTCGACGACCAGATGAAATGAGGATTCCAAGCGGCTTTTTTTCCTGACATTAACAGTCATTCTTGAGAAATAAGTCCAGCCTGTTGGGCTGTCCAATGGCGAGTTTCACCTGTATTAGAACTATAGATAGATGTGAAACTTAAGTCATGAGAGTTACATGCTGAATTGCTCATTTTGTTTCTTTTCTTTCAATCCATCCTCTCCCATGTATTCTAATACTAGGCTACAAATGGCTGCAGCATAATTTACAGATTTGAATGAAATAAATGTGATGGCTAAAATGAGAACTTTGAGGTTCCTTTTGTTCAGGCCTAAAATAAATAAACTGCTGTTCAACTGACAATCTTGGTTTCTTTTCAGCAAAACAGACCATGGTAACCTTAAGTTTGTCTACATCTGACCCTGACAAGTTTGATCAAAGCTGTTGCTAATGACCAAAATCACTTCAGATAAAAATTTAGATTAGTGTTGGTTGGGGTGCGCCAGGCTTGGACTGTAGTGCAACGCCCAGGCGACGCTTGAGGGCCACAGTGGCAAGCCACTGTGGTGGGCCCTCCCCCACAAAAAATAAATTTAATATCAAAGTGCGCACATGGCCCATATATAAGAACAGATATGAGTTGCAAGCAGGCACCCCCGGGTCATCTTATAGTCCGCTTGGCGCTTCATTGCAGCTCAGCTAGCGAGGTGGGACTAAACGATGGACAACCGCCTGCTTGGCGCGCGCATTGCTTGTTTGGGCCCAATGCTGTTTTCGGTTCGCGCCCCGTACCGTCCCCGGTCTGCTCTGCCGGCCCAGGGTAGCTACCATGGGCTGTAGACGTTGCANTGTTTCGTGCCGTTCTTTCCCGTTCTCTCACGAGAATAAATCACGTTTCGANGAGAGAGAGAGAGAGATCACGTTTTGAATTTTGATGTAGACGTTGTTGCATCGAAAGCATTTGGAACAGTTGAACCCAAGTTTAGAAACAAAACTGAAAAAATAGAAAAATAAACAGAGACGGAGACCTGTTTATGGCATGAGATTGAGAGCTTCGATGGGGGAAGCTTCGAAGCATCACCTTGGACGTATTATGGAATGAAATAAACTGATCAAGTGCCGCGACTGGCGGAGTGAGGTTAGAAGAGCAATTCTCTCAAACTACACAAACAACAGATCCGGAACTCATGTATGCTGATGTTTGTCACGGTAAAAGTGTCGGAGAAATAAGATCTCCATGAATATTTCGAGAAATCTTATTATCTAGATATCAATTTGTGACCCTTTCATAATTTGATACCTCCCACATGCCAATGACTCAGTCAAAATCAACGATCGGTGAAATATGGAAGTAAGCAAAACAAAGCTAGGGGTAATCAGATATTCAAACTGGATAGATCACGCGACAAAATGACCATGATGATATCTTCAGTTCCAAGTCCAAAATGGTCTCTAAGGTGCAGCAACCCCCTTCACAAGTAGAACTACATACAGGATATACATTTTTGTACAATTTCATCGTTTTTCTCTTCCTTTTTCTCCCCAAGACCTACAGCAACAGCTATCATCTGGGACCAGACAGCTCAATTGGCTCTATTATGAAGGATGAAGAATCATGGGGATCCTCATGTCGGACAGAGAAACTGTAAGGACCTCCATAAGGAAGAGGGTCTCTATTCAACTCAACGTTGCTCTCTGCCAGCGTGACATTAGCTTCAAGCGCGTGCAGAACCTCAGACATTTTAGGCCGCAGGATAGGGTTGGTCTGTGTACATTGGATGATCACATCAACGGAGCACTCCAGCTCAGCAACATCAAATGAATCCTTGAGATCCCTGTCAACCAGCTTATCCAGTTTCTTTTCTTCCTTCAGTTCTCTAACCTAGAGAGGAACATGGGTGTTAAATCTCTCCTACTTGAAAGTGAAAATGCAACAAATAGTACATAAATATGTGCATATCAGTTTACCCAATCTAGAATCATGCCCTTCTGAGACTGGGCGTGTCCATTGCTCAAGGTTTTAGGACCAGTAATCAGTTCCAACAGGAGAATACCAAACCCATAGACATCAGTCTTTTCTGAAGACTGTCCAGTTGAGAGATACTCAGGAGCAATATGCCCAATAGTGCCACGAACTGCAGTAGTAACATGTGATTCTTGTCGGTCAAGAAGTTTTGCCAATCCAAAATCCCCAACAATTGCTTCAAAACTTTCATCAAGCAATATGTTTGCAGCTTTGACATCCCTGTGAATGATCTTAGGATTGCATTGCTCATGAAGGTAGAGTAAACCCCTGGCAGCGCCAAGAGCAATCCGCATGCGTTTACTCCAATCAAGAGATGGTTTCCCATTACGGTAATCTGAAAATTGTAACTCCATATTAGAGCGAGAAAAGGCTATATAAGCATAATATAACCGTGGCAAGGAACGAACAAAAACACAGATTCAAAGCAAAAAAGGTGCTAATTAGAATGACAACAATAGACAGAAATAACAAACGGTGAAATGTTGTGGACAGACAGTTGCAATTACCTCTCAAGCGGTCAGCAACACTGCCATTTGGCATATATGGATACACAAGTAACCGTTCTTTCGAGGTCATGCAAAACCCATACAAACGCAAGAGATTCCTGTGGACGGCAAGACCAATCAGCTCAACTTCTGTTTGAAATTGAACTTCACCGGTAACATCAGGATCTTTTAACCTCTTCACTGCCACTAAAGATCCATTTCTCAAACAGCCTTTATAAACAATACCAAAGCCTCCTTGACCTAATATATTCTTTGAATTAAAATTGTCCGTTGCGCTTTGCAGGTCATGAAATGAGAAATGCTTCAGATGACCCAATTCAAATTCTAGGTCTTGATCTGTAGGTAAACAAAACAAAAAATATATCAAAAGGTGTATTTTCCACCAGTAACTCAGTAAGAGTGCATGTGGTTAGATAATTACCGGCAGAAGCAAAAGGCAAGCGCCATCTGCAATAACTTAGCCAATACACAAACAACAAAACAAAAATTGCTGAACAGGTGACACTTAAAGAAATTGACAGCGCTAATTGACGATGGTTCTTGACCTTTTGCACTTGTCTAGACGCTGTCCCTGCCATTAACATTTACAGTTAAGTTCCAGTTTCCAAGAATAGACAAGATAAAGATATGGCATCTGGTATGATAACTACCATTAGTTGCTGCTGTCAGATCCGAACAACCATGTATAATTGACGAATTACAAAGGAACCGATTTCCCGCAAGACTGAGAAGCAAATGAAAGAGTGATTTTAAGTGAGATATTAGAACTATCGGAAAAGAAAAAGGTGTTAAGTATGAGCATAACCAATTGAACTGTAACATGGACTATGGTGTTAGAAAGTTAGCGAGGAAATAACCATTCAATGCAGCTAATAAAAGATTTTGGATGAGTGAATGGAGCAAAACAATACTCCATTAATTTCAAAAATATATAGCCGATAGTTTTAATCTTCTTTTTGACATACAAGGCACATGTTCAAATTTAATCACCTTTTTCTCTTTTTCCCTCATTTATCCTCTACCCCCCACGCTCTTCTCAATATTTTTTTAAGTAAACAAAGACACTACATATCTATTCTTATTCCTGACAGATTAAATCATGGATGACATGGAATCCTTAATCTAGGTACTTGATCAAAATACACTTAAAAGAAATTTGAGTAAGAGAAACAGAAGCTTATTGTACATAAAGTCCCGACACTTACCTGTAGTCGTGTGCATAGATCTTCGGAACTGGGCCACTTAAATTGTTGAATGATAAGTCACTGAAACATATTGCTTTGTCAGTTTAAAGCCAAATATACACAGAGGTCACTTACATGAAAAGAGAAAACAAACAAGTCAGAAAGAAACATACAGGAATGTGAGACCTGGAAGCTTTGCAACATCTACAGGGATCTCCCCAGACAAGTTATTCCTATCAAGACGCCTGACAGTTGGCAAAGCAAATTCAGTACAAAATAACTTTTGCAAACCTAAAAAGTATTCTGATATCAACTCACAGATAATTTAGTCGAGTCAACTGCCCCAATGAATTTGGGATATCACCAACAAACTCGTTGCTAGAAAGGTCAAGAGCGTTCAGATTGGTCAGCTTCCCTATCTCTGGAGGAATATCACCTGATATTTTGTTGTTTTGTAGTGACCTGAAATAAATTGACAAAGAAGCTAAGCTATTGAGCACAGATACTATCTCATTTTCACAAGGATGGATGGTAAATTGGTAATCAGTGAAAGTGTGAAACCCTACAGCAAGATACAAGTCCATAATTGAGAAGAGCAAGTACTTTCAGGAGGTCATCAGATAGCCAAATTCCGTAGAATTTCACGACAGGTTAACAATCCACCATAATTTTAAACAGATAGTTTTGCTCATGCTGTCATGTTCCAGAAATAATCACCAATCTAAGCAAATGCCAAATAGTGTACCGGTCATTTCATATAGTAACAAAACTTATGGGGTGAAGGTTCTAGGTCTAACAGACCAACACTAGGCCTGTGTAGCACATCTAATGTACTATAAACCCAGAAGTGTGATTAAATTTTATTATAAGAAAGGAATATTATGATTGATTGAAATTGCCACAAAAAGGGGGTGGGGTTGCTTTATGTATCTAATTCCAGCAAATGCAGAGCCACTGAATGATATCTTAACATATTCAATCATTCAAACTAAAGAAAAAATAAACAGCGATTATCTTCTATTGTGATGCATTCAAAGCGAACTGTAACATGTAAAAAGTACCGAGCTAAGTATTATGCGACACATGCAATTGCACAAAAGTACCACACAGATAGGCAATCTTCTATAGAGTTATGAGCTATAAGTATAACGCATATAACAGCAAAATGTGTACAAAAATAATATTGTGTGTTTGAAGAACTCATAACAAGGTTGGTGGCACCCTGATGGGAACTATGTCAACGGTAGAGAGTGGGCTCTATTTCTTTCCTATGATTCCAAAAGGACTAGGTACAACCAAACCTACCTTAATCCCAATAAAAGGGGGGAAAAAGGTGTCATTGGGAAAGGTTGAGGTTGTGGTTGTGGTGTCCATCGTTGCTAGTATAGTGAACTATTATATCATATAGGATATTACTAAATTTCTGTTGTCCTGGCCTCAGAGAGTTGAGAGTTGAGGCCTATAAGCGGTGCATAGATCCTATGTAGGATTTCCATTTCCATCAGCTTAATAATAAGCCAAGAAGTTTATTGTAATGTTCCTTGTGTCACCAATTAACATCTCTGAAACTGACACGAGAGTGACTCAACGGTTGCTGTTGGAGCAACCAACAAAGAAGTTAGGGACATTTGACACTCTTGTCCCATACTCACTGTCGTTTTCCCTATTTTCAATCACACCCATGAACCAATACTCAGTGTCGTTTTCCCTATTTCCATTCACACACAACCATGCAATCCTCGACCAAATTCAACTGGAAAGCACACCAATTTTACAGCGTCACTAGGCAGGCCGTGTTACAGACGCTAATACTGAAATAAAACAAGGAACGGCCGTAACTGAGAAGTGAGAACCCTTACATTGTCTGCAGGTGGCTGAGGTTCCCAACGCTCGGCGACAGCGTGCCGGAGAAGCCGTTGTTGGCCATCTGGCTGCAGCTCCAGCGCGAGACGAAACAGAAGACCCGTCATCGACCCGCAGCAGACAAAGCAGCAAGCCAACCAACGAGGAGAAAGGCGGCTGGGAATCAGAGACGGGGGAGGAGTGGCTCACTCACAGCGAGACGACGAACTTGTCGGGGGAGCAGGCGACCATGGACCAGGTGCAGGGGTCGACGGAGTTGATGTCCCAGAGCGCCATGACCCCCTTCTCGTCCCGCAGCCGGCTCTTCACCGCCATCAGCGCCGCCACTGCAGCAAAATCAAGCGGAGCACGCAGCAGCATCAGCAACCCCGACCCCTTTCCGGTGTCGAAGCAACCCAACCCTAAACCCTCGAAACCCTCACCCCCCGCGCACACGCGCGCACCTTCGTAGTTGAGCCCCTTGGGCGAGAGCGGCGGGTCCCCGGCCGCGGCCCAGCCCGCGGCGGCGGCCAGCGCCCACGCCGCGACCGCCAGGGCTGCGGCGGAGGGGGAGAGCCGCGGCGACGTCGCCGCCATGGCGAGCGTGGGGAGAGTGGGCGGGGAAGCGAAGCAGCAGCAGCAGCAGCGCGAGCGGAGAAGGCGGCGGCGTGGGCGTGGGTGGCCATGGTATATTACCCCGGCTGGGGGGCTGGGACGGGACGGGACAGCGTATCGAGCGCAGTGACGGAGTAGATTAGTATACGTGGTTTAATTAAGGGGGTGTTAATTAAGAGGGCGATTGATTAGTGTGGGCACGGCAGGGCGGCAGGAGGGCTCGGCTCTGTCTGAGAGCGAGAGGGGAGTGGATGGAGGCGGGTGGCTGTGGGAGGCAGATTCAGTGACTTACCTTGAGTAAGTCACCGTGAGCCTTACCTCCTTCGGTTCTTC
>JAZFNS010004657.1:766-17924 GCA_037127165.1 Alloteropsis angusta | reverse complement strand
AGTCGCGCCTACCTCCCTCCCTCCCCACCCGTATGCAGGAGCGAGAGCAGGGAGACGATCGACGCCGCCGCCGCATGCCCGCCCTCGCATCATCGCCCGATTTGGCGAGGCGAGTGTCGCCGCCACCACCCCACCTCGCGGTCGTATGCCGACGGCGACGGATCGGGCGTCGGGATCCATGGGGACGAATAAGGAGGGAACAGTGGCAAGGACGGAGGCGGTGGCGCCGTGGCGGCGAGGATGACGATGACTACATTGATTCGACCGAGTTCAACCTTCTTCCACTCTCTCCATTGCATCTCCTTCGCCGCCCTTCCCCATTCGCCGATGGTGGATGCCGATGAGGCGAAGTCAGCAGCCGGGCGCAACGGCCGCACAGGGAGAGGAGCAGTGTGGCCCCTGCTACTCCCCCCGCTTGGTCGACTAGGCCACCGCCACCAACGTCGACTGATGATCCTCAATTTAANNNTCCAAACCGCAAGGGAAGCACCAAATCTCATCAAAGGTAACCTCTTTCCATCCCCATGTCTCCACGCCTTGCAAGGACCAGGGACTCCGTCTCATGCCTTCGCCTCCACCAGAGCTACTTGGCTCCTGTCAGTGGCAGGGTGTGGAGGGGCGAGGGAGATCATACGTCGCCGCTGCCGCCGTAGGAATTTACCTGGCAAGGAAGTATCATTGGATTTGTTGTGAAAATAATATTTGTTATATTTCATCTATAAAACAATGTCCAGAGTTCCATATTGAAGATCCCAACAAAAAATTTTAGTGATAAAATGTTGAGACATGATATTTCTTGTCAGTACTGCACCTTTGCTTGTGAAAGTCTCTTGCAATGTTCTCATTGCATTTTCAGAGCAGCAAGATTTTTTAGAACCTGCTCTAAATGCTGCACCAGACCAGCAACCAGAGAATGTGCTCAAGTTTCACACTACAACCAGATGCCCCCCTCCTAAACTGAATGTCATCAGCCTAAATCCTGCATCACCACTGTTTTATCCCTCTGGTTAAAATGCAATTATTTCTGTGCAAATGCAACTCTCCTTTCTTGTGCTGGACAGCTTAGATTGTAACAGTGTCCAAATGCTTGATTTCTTCTTACTCAGATAAATGAATCTGGTCATGATGCAAACATAATTCCTGGGACTTATATTGCATTTTAACCTTACAGAGTAAAAGCAGATAAATTGTCGTATGAAGTTCACAAGCTTGTTTTCGTGCACCAATTTTATAAAGCTATGACATCTCCTATTCCAAATCCTTTGATGACCACAATAGGTCTGATTTTAGAAGTTTTCTAAAGATCATTAGCTTTTGTGAATAATTTTATTAAGTTTCTGCTTCCAAAAAAATAGCTTTTCAGCCATGTAAATGAGGAGTTAACATTTATATGCACCTTATAATTCTTATTTCTTTCTCCTTGAAGTGAAATATATATCATTTTACCATATATGTACACCGCCTTCTGTTTCTAAGGTTCAGTAAAAATAACCTTGAGATTGCTTAGATGAATGATGTATATATGTTGCTAGGGCTAAGAAAGACTCAAAGTAGTATGTAGTAAAAACTGAATTACATACCCTTCTCCCAGTTTGTTACATATTTAAGGAGTTCAGAGGCATTCATAGACATTATGTTCTCAGAAGATTCTCTGCCTGTATTCTGAAGCACGTGATCAGAGTGCGAGGTCTCTCTCACCACGTGAGTAAAATCTCCCTCTCACCTCTTATGCACTTTGCTTGAAATTTATGATGTGATGCGAATGGATTTTATGATTGATGTGATAGAATGCTTAAGACACAAGTTCGCGGGTGCAAAATATGGATACGAGTATCTGATGTGCATGTAGATCAATGATTTTGATTGCTGCAAATTGTTTGGATGGAATTCTGTTCTGCTTTGGAATCCTTTGATACTGATTCTGCTCGTTTTTGTCCTCTGCTTGTGAGTTCAGTATTAGTTTTATTGTGCTCTCCATGAGAGTCAATTAGTAGCAACATATGCAATGCTTTGCACTAGATATGTGTCGGTTATATATTTAAGCCAGTATTTGCTTTGCAGTCGATGCTTGCCGGTTATATGTTTAATACGGCATTTACTTTGCATTAGATGTGTCAGTTATATGTTTACGCCATCAATGGATTGATTTAAACTGATGTATCACACAGTTATCGCGTGTAACTTGCAAGCATGCATACTATTTGGCCTAATGGATTTTATCTCTCATCTGGTAATAGATGCTGATATGCTAACACATATCAAATTTTTGCTTGAGCTCATGATTGCACACTGCGTAGCCTCTTGTAGAAGGGAATTTTACTATCAGATGTTAATGAGGGGCATGTCGATAATGCTGGGTTTTGGGTGTTGTTGCTACCACCGGTCACACATGGTCTAAGGGATTACCGCTTTTCTAATATATATATCCATAGCCCTCTTTTTTTCCCATATATTCATTGTTAATGGGGATATCTTATTATTTCTTAGACTATTTTGGCTTGCTTTGGCCACGGTGGGAGTATGGCTTTTTTTGGAAGCAGATGTTGTCATATTCCCTCAGATGAAAGTCTACAGGTACACGCGTGCGCGCCCACACACACAAGCACATGATGCTTTCTGTTCTATAGATTGGTGCTAAAGCTTTGATTCACCTTTCAATCTTTTTTCTAGAGCAATGATTTCTTGGGAGGTTGAGAACTTTGTTGAGGCCATACTTGTCAGGGGCACTGAATGGAAAATAACAGAAAGAGCGACATGGTCATTTGCATTTGCACACTATCGTGGTGGTGGTGAGTGCAGAGATTGCTCAACCAGTGGACCAATCATTAAAGAGAAGATTAACAGCGAAGATGAGTTCCAAATGTTAAATCAATATTTACGGACATATGCCTGTACCCACTTGGGCAAGCTGAATCTGCTGATGCCGTTCATGATTACTGGTGAGTACTAGCCATGCTACCAGTCAATATAATATGTAAAATGTAATGTTTTATTTGTGCTTATTTACTGGTGAGTATTGTTCATTTTTCTATGCGGTACTTTATTTGTGCTTAATTTCATATAATATGTAAAATGTAATGCTTGTGCTCCTTGTANCTGGTAAATATCCTTGACGGCTGTCATCGGACCGACGTCCTCAAAGGCATGTGGTAGAGAGGCCTTTTTGGATTAACAGGAGACAAACAAACTTGTTGTGAGGCATTCTTCATATGTATCGGGGATTTTACATCCACTCAATGTTAATCAAGTTCCTGTTTTATGATTTATATGTATTCATGCGTGAATTCGAGCTAAAGCATATGAATTTTGTACTTAGCTATATTTGTCAAAAAAAAGAGATACAGTGGAAATTTACATCATGCCTCTTAGAGCCTATCATGTTCCTTGTTTCTTCATTAAACAATTCATTCAGTTATACTGTTTTCTAGAACTTGATTTGCTTGGACACATAAGCGTATTGCTCTAGAACATATTAGATACGGACGCCTTGGTGTTAAAACTTTAGGATATGCATAAGTTTGATTACTACCTCAGTAGAAGATATGAATTCAAATAGATATTTGCTTCTTTCTGACCATAGCTATTGGCATATAAACATGCAAACTGTCAGCATAAGGAAGCATGTATCTTCTCTGTTCTGTTGGAAGATATTGACTACAGATGCATCATTTAGATGGGGTCATCTGGGATTCATTATCTTCCAATGTATATTTACTGTAGCTTATACCTATTTCTGATACCGTGCTACCGAAATCAAATATCTGACCATAAGCTTATGCTTTCTTATCTTGCGCATGTTTGTCATGGAATTTCCAAAATGAAAATTTAATGCTCAATTGCTATTTTCTAAATTCCCGGGTCAAGTAATAATGGGTTGGTCTCTAGGCATCAATAGCCTTAAGAAAGGAGAAATCTTATATGTACCACTATTCCTGAACTGTCTTTACAATTACCCCTGAATTGGCTCATAAAGATGATGAGAAACAAAGAAACAAGAAAGAAAAACAAAATAAAAAGGCAAAGGTGTTACAATACAGTGAATTGGCTCATGAAGATGATGAGAAACAAAGAAAGAAGTAAGAAAAACAAAATAAAGGGCAAAGGTGATACAATACATGCTCTTTCTTTCATTGTTCCTTCATGGCTGCTAATAGTACAAGGTAAAAATTCATGCTTCATGTTCATTTTTTCTTTAATACGTGGATCAATAAATGATTACGGCAGAATGCTTGGTTAAGGGGTCAGGTTCTGATTATTGTTGGTTCATAATTGAGTATTTTTCTACGTGAGTTTATATATGAGGCGATTATCAAGATGTGCAACCTATATTTTTTCGTGCGAAACTTATTGTGCTCAGATTTTTTGTTTCTGTCCCGTAGCAACGCACGGGCACGAACCTAGTTTAATCTATATTTTGTAATAATAATGTTACAGTATCTTATCGCTAATTATTAATTAACTACTAAGTACCCGTCATTAGATTCGTCTTGCGATTTTTAGCCTAAATCTGTAATTAGTTTTATTAATAGTCTATATTTACTACTCTAAATAGTACATTTATTTTGATATGACTTTTCATGAAAACCGAATCACCGGTCTAAACACCCCCTGAACATTGTCGTGCCGTGTTCCAGACTTGCAGCGAATCAATGCGTGTATACGAGATTACGAGTACTTTACTCGTGGTATCCGCATAGCAACCGATGCTGGTTCCTAGCTGCCACTAACCTTGCCTTCGACAAAGTGCTGCTTCGTAATCTGTCAACCCCGTTCCAAATTATAATATACTGTTGATTTTTTAAATACACATTTGACCATTCTTTTTTTCAAAAAATTACATTAATATCATTTATTTTATTATTATTATTAATATCAAAGTTACTTTAAGTTTGACTCACATCTCTATTTATTTGTGCTACTTTTTAAATAAGGCAAATTTGCATTTTAAAAACTAACAATGAACTACAATTCGGAAGGAATAACAAACTTTCAATTTCCGTACCTGTCTCGACAGCACAAGCCCTCAGAAAAAAACAGCAAAAAACTTTACTCATAAAACAAACTCGCCACTTGTACCATTGTGAACTTTAAGCATTTTGGAGACCCTTTTTTTAGGTTGGTTCCCAATACTACACTTTAGGAGCAAGTTTTGGGTATCGTTAGATATGTTTAACCTTTGCCTTTGAACTTTGACGAAGTGCTTCCTAATTCTAATCTACTCCATTCGGTTCAAATTATAAGTCATTTCAAGAGTCCTGGAGAGTCAAACTATTTTATGTTTGACCAAAATTATGGAGAGAATCAGAGAACCATAAAGATTGGTGGCATCNAATTTATTATGAAAATATATGTTACCAAGAATCTAATGATACTTATTTAATATAATAAATATTTATACTTTAGTGTAAAAAACTTGGTTCAAATTGAGATGGTTTGACTTTCCAAGAATCTTGGAATGAGTTATAATTTGGAACGGAGGGAGTAACAATCTCCCAGTTCCCGTACATACTCCACTCGACAAACATTCGAAAAGAAAACAGCACGACAGTACGATACTACACTCGCCAAAGCAAACCTGCAGCTTCTTTGCAGAATTCAAATTCATTCTTTGCAGCTCGTACTCTCTCTAGTCTCTACCATTGTGAATTTGAATTTGAATTTGAACCTACATCATGGATGTACTAGGCTGTAGCCGTCTTTGCAGCACGGTGTGTTGCTGTTGCATTGCAACGACGACGAAGGATAGAGTACGAGCGAGCATCGCCGCGCTGCCATCCCGTGGAACACGTTCCCGGGCCCACAGCACAACATAGCCGCGGGACATATCCAGTCCAGTACTACTTGGAGGGCAGGGTTGACCGTTCCACTCCCGCAGCGTAAGCGCCTCCGGCCCCACGCTGTCAGCCTCGCCGCCCTGGCCCTCTCTATTTTAAGCATGCAGGCCCGGCCGGCTTTGACTCCGCCGGCCTCCTCTCCCTCCCTCCCCGTAGTAAAATCCCATCTCCTCTCCTCTCGGCTCTCACCGACTCTCTATCCAATCATCAATGCAAGCGTCCATGAATCCTCCTCCCGCGGAGGCGGCAGAGGCGGCAGCGGCCTTGACCGCGCCGACTCCGCCGCGGCCGGGGAAGGCGGAGAAGGCCGCGAAGGCGGGGAGGCCGACGACGCTGCTGGACGTGCAGGAGGTGGAGTGGATCACGCGGGAGCTGGAGCGGCTGCTGGCGCGGGAGCAGAGCGGCGGCGGCGACGCAGGCGCGGACGGCGGGCGGCACCGCCGGAAGAGGGCCAAGCTGAACCACGACGCGCCTAAGAAGGGAGGCGGGTTCCTGGCCGAGCTCCTGGGGAGGCACGCCGTCTCCATATGCAGCGGGGACACCGTAGCCAGCTCCGCCGCAGCCGACGCCGCCGCCGGGGTCGACAGGAGAGGGCGCCGGCGAGGTGGCCGGGGCAGCTACCGGGAGGTGGAGAAGGTATAAATCGTCAGTACGTCTGTGTGTGGTATCGGCAGTTTGGCAGGGAGGCGTAAAAGTCTCTGTTCTTCCGTGGTCAAATTGCTCCACCGATGAACTCGTCCTTCTGTAAATTGTAAATTGGTGCGTGTTACCGCGGTGTTAGTGGAGTTTGTAATGGCTGAATGGTAGCGCTTACAGTCTATAGTAATCTAACATACTCATTTGGTTCGAACTGGGTATTGGTAATTTGGTTCGAAGAAAGTTCACGGTACTAGTATTACTGTACTTTTGTTGGTTCAAATGGAGAACAAATGATAACCGTAGTAACAGATATCAATGTGATTATGTGAACGCGTCGCATTCAAATGTGCATCGTTCAATGGTTTCACACAGTACCTAAATGGCTAAATCTCCTCCAAGAGATGTGATAGGCCAGGCTGCAGAAAAGATGGCTGGCAATTTCCCAACTCAATGCTGCAGTTAATATGTCGCTCTAAATTCTGGTTATGTTAATGACGACTCGACGAGATTGATCTGAATCCTACAAATGCGCTAGTACTAGTACTACGCGTCTGTCCTCAATAAAAATCAAGGAGCCCAGCCCAACTTGAGCCCAAAACAACAGTTAACCTGAGCCACGCCCAACAGGGCCGATTGACCCGGCCCAAAACAAAGCAGAAGCGAAGCGGTTGGAAGCGTCGAGAAGCGAGAGAGTGCGAGACCCCGTGGTGCGAAGTGGAGCCGACACCTGAGACCGAGAGAGAGAGAGAGAGGAGGGGTCACCCACCCAAATGGAGGCGACCGCCTCGTCGCCGTCGCCGGAGCAGCCACTGCTCCGTGCCCCGTCCCCGTTCCCGCCTACTAATCCCCGCTCCGGCGCAAGCTCAGGTAGCCCGGCCTCCCCTACTCCCTCCGCGGCGAGGCCGAGCCGCCTCGCGGCGCTCATCGGGCGCGCGACGGGGCGGCGCGGGCCCTCGATGCTGGTGCGCGAGACGGCGGCGCTGCAGCTGCGGCGGAGGCGCGCGGACTGGGCGCACTCCCGCCCCGTCGTCGCGCTCGACATCGCCTGGAACGTCGCCTTCGCCGCCGCCGCGGCCACCGTGCTCGCGTCCTCGGCCGAGGAGAGCCCCGTCAGGCCGCTCCGCCTGTGGCTCGTCGGGTACGCCGCGCAGTGCCTGGTGCATGTCGCGCTCGTCTGCGCGGACACCCGCCGCGGGCCTGCGCGCGGGCGTGGCTCCGCCTCCGACATCGAGTCCGTTGGCGCGGGGACGGACAGCTCGGACACTGACGGCGAAGATGACGAAGAGGCGGAAGAGAGGAGCAGGTGAGGGGTGATATAAACCTCAGTTTCTATCATGTTTTAGGATTAGGGTTTGTGCAATGAACTTTTTACTCTAATCATGATTGCGTAAGTTTGTGTGTTGACTTTTTTTACTGCTCTTTATTGATTGGCTCACTCCTGCAGCTATACAAGTCGTTGTGAGTCCATGAACACGGTAATATCGTTTCTATGGTGGATCATTGGATTCTACTGGGTAGTGTCAGGTGGGGAGGTGCTTGAGCTCGGTGCTCCACGGCTGTATTGGTACGTCAGCTTCATTTTAATCGCAATCTGTAACTTCAACATGTACCAAGTTTCCAAGGTGTGAATGATAACCTCGTGATGGAATTAGTTGATCCATAATATCTAAAGTGGTCCATCTTATGGAACTATGGATAGGCTCCAAGCCGCCTACCCGCCTGGCATATATTTAAGCCGTTTTGTTTCCACTTAAATGCTATTCCCAGTTGATGCATGTGTCTATATACTCCATAATTAAGGTGTGAGCTGTTCTAACTGGGAATTTGCCTGCTTTGCCATTGATTTTGCAGGTTAACTGTTGTGTTTCTAGCCTTTGATGTGTTTTTCGCTGTGTTTTGCGTTGTTGTGGCCTGCTTCATTGGGATTGCACTGTGTTGCTGCTTGCCTTGTGTCATCGCTATTCTATACGCTTTGGCTGGTCAGGTAAAACAATGAAATATGAACTCAAGAAAAATGTTGCTTCTGCACCTCTTCCATTTTTTACCACACGGTGCTTACTTTCTTTCCTCCTAAATATGTAGGAGGGTGCATCAGATGCAGATATTAGTGTTCTTCCAAGATACAGATATTCTGATCCAAGTGAGAACAGAGAAAAAGGGGCAGATGAGGGAGTGATGATCCCTATCCTGAATAATAGTGGAGCATCAACAAGTGAGCGTATTCTTCTTCGCGAGGATGCTGTAAGAATTTTATTCAATGCTATATCAGATTTCTTTCAGTGACTTCCTTTTGCACTATGTTATTGATCTTTCTATAACTATTAAGGCATGCTCCAAAATTTCCACAAAAAAATATCACAACGTTTTTGTTGGCAGTTGGCACTTTGTAAAGCATCAATTCATGCAAATTCCCGTACAAAGTTTGTACAAAGTTTCTGACGATACCTTCTTTTTTCACTATTTATTTATGGTCGATAGAAACAGTTCACAGAATGCTAGTATCTTTCTTTATTTCCATCTTTTCTTATATGCTTTTCTGACGAGCTCTTTCTTCTTTTAGGAATGTTGTATCTGTCTCTCATCATACGAAGATGGAGCAGAGTTATCTGCTCTCCCCTGCAACCATCACTTCCATTGGACATGTATTACCAAATGGCTACGAATGCATGCGACCTGTCCACTTTGCAAGTACAACATTCTCAAAGGTAGTGACAGTGCATAATAGACTTATGCTGACATAACTTCCACACCCTGGGGCCTGTGTGCATCAACATATGTCTCGACATAGGTCTGGCAAAAGCAAGCAAGTGAAGCTTCTGCAATGTCTTAGTGTCTGATCTGGTTGTATGGTGATTTTAAGATCTGTTGTTTTTAAGTGACAATGATCTGTATTTACCTGTTTAGGATGTGGTCGCAACCTGTAAATGAACGAAACCTTACTTACAGTTGGCTTTGCTAACATCGCCTGTAAATATCTTTTGAGTTGTGCTGGTTTTTTCATACGATAAGGTATTGAATTCATTATATACAAACTTATTCGGTTGAAGTTGCTGGATTTTCTTGCTCTGCGGAGCAGCCAGAGATGCATTGTAATGGTTCGTCATATCCAGGATGATGCAGCGGGTACCATCTAAAAATTCCTTTGCTTTCGTTAATGCCCTACCTAGGACCAAACATGACCGATGGATTCATAAAAAAAGCTGACTATACAAATACAAAATCTTGGAGGAGGTCATTGTCCTTTACGCAACGTTCAGCCAACCTCTTCGTTTTCACTTGAACGCCAGCATGGATCTCATGCAAGCGATGAAATTACTCGACTCTGATACAGTATGGTTATTCTGACTGTGAAATCACGTGTGGTTATCATTCTGTGCACAAAACGAGAACCATAGCAGCACCGTATGGCACACCATTTGATTTGATAAATATTTTGGAACTGAAGTACCATTAAGCACTTGATGTACTCATCTACAACAGATGCACATGCTCTGATGCTCAGGTTTAAAAAGAAATAGATACATGTACTCAGAAAACGTGAGGAAATAGATACATAACTTTGTAAGCAGTATTGATGGAAATGTACTTCTCTTTTCTCATTCCTAGAAGTTAGAACAATTACAAGACAACATACAAGTCACTAAAGTTAGTGATAAACAACACTAAAAACTACCAATCCTGTTTACACCCAACACAGTATCTGCATCTATGATGCGTATCCACAGTGACAACAGCATTCTCACTAATTGTATCTCAAGTGAAAAGTGGGCTACTCTATCGTCCTTAGATCAAGTAGTCATCTCCGTAGACTTTAAAAAATGCTTCATACACGTGGGAATTCCTCTCTCTGATCAAAGTGCAGACATTGTGAGCATCCCGCCACCGTCTGCACTTGAAATACATATGAACGAGCAAAGTTTGTAACACAACATTCATCTCAGAGCCTGTCTTGATGAGACGAGCATGTATCTGCCTTCCATAGTGCACAAGCCCTTGGAACCGGCACAGGTTTAAAAGCCCCGCTAAAGTGTAGTGATCAGGCCTAACACAGTCAAGCTCCATTTGACGGTAAATGTTTATTGTTGCCACTGGTTGCCCATCACCCACATAACCTGAAAGCAATGTGTTCCATGATATCAAGTTCCTCTCATTCATCCTGAGAAACAGTAACTGGGAGACTTCAATGCAGCCACACTTCGCATACATGTCGATAAGTTCAGTTTCCAGCACAACATTCATCTGGTGTATGACCTTAATTGCATGGGCATGAATTTGCCTTCCATATTCTTTATACCTTCTATCACCACAGAGCTTCAGAAGGTTCGCAAAGGTATGTTGGTTAGGCTTTATATTTGCAGACTCCATTTGTCTGAAAGTATCGATTGCTGAATCAACCAGCCCATTTTCCACATACCCAGACAAGAGCGCATCCCATGATACATAGTTCCTCTCATCCATCCTGTCAAATACTAAGCGAGCAAGTTCCATGTTGCCGCATTTACCATACATGTCAACAAGTGCGGTGCCGCGGATGACATCAGTATCCAATGCTCTTCTAATCAAATAACCATGCAATGCACGGCCACTATATACGTCACCCAAGTGGGCACATGCTGCAACTCCGCTGCCAAGAGTGAAACGGTCAATAGTGAAACCGGACTCTTGCATTCGAACAATCATGTCTAGCGCCTCTTCCCAAAGTCCAAGACGAACATAGCCTGAGATGATTGTATTCCAACTCACTTGATCCCTTCCGACCATTGTGTCAAATACCCTCTTGGAATTCTCCATGCTGCTGCACTTTGTGTACATGTCAATGAGACAGTTCCACACTGTGGGATTCATTCCAAACCCGAGGACAACTGCCATTGCGTGCATCTGCTTTCCGCGGACCAGACACTTCAGTGCACCTGATGCCTGGATTGCCATTACAAGAACAGAAACATTCGGAAGGATGCCTGAATGCTCCATGGCTGAGAATGCACCCCAGACTTCACCCCACTGAGAAGAACGGGCATAACCGCCAATGATCACACTCCAAGAGACAACATTGGGCTCAGTTATATCCTCGAACACCTTCCTCGCATCATCCAACAAACCAAAATCAACGTACGCATCAGCCAGCGCAGTGCCAACGACCACATGCTGGCACAACGAGCACTTGATGACGAGGCCATGCACGGCCCGGAGCATCCTGCTGTCCCGTAGGCCGACGCAAGCTCTGAGCACGCTTGGGAGCACGAACCTGCTCACGGGAACCCCCTCCCTCCGCGTCCTGCTGAAGTGCTCGACGACCTCCGCGTGCCTGCCGGCATGCGCCAGCGCCACGACCGCCGCGCTCCTGCTCTTCTCGCCGCCCTTGGGCGCTCCGCTGCGACTGTGCTCTTCCGCGCCCTTGCCCTTCGTCCGAGCACTTTCATCAAGCAGATTGGCCGCGCCCGGAGCCGTCGCGACGCTACTCTCAGGCATTCTGTCGAACAGGTTCCGCGGGTTCGCCGGGACGGGGTTCTGGGCGGTTCTTGGACTGGGAGGCACGAGGAGTTCTCGCTGCAAGATGGCCGTGGAGGCGGCGACGCACCGGAGAAGGTGGCGGCGCCAGCGCCGGCGGCCGAGGCCCCATTTGAGGCGTGTGGGTTGGTGGGAGGCGGGATTGGGATCGGCGGCGTGAGGGAGGCCTGGAGGATAAGGGTGCAGGAGGCAAGCGGCCATATCTGGTTGCTGTTTGGCACCAGTGCGCCCGCGAGGCCCGAGGTATCAGTTATCATCAATCCTCAATAGCGACTCTCTTTTGGCTCTTTTATTTTATCCCTTAATTTTTTTAGTGATCACGGCAGTAGTACTGTAGTAGAGCCACTAAAGTCAAACTTTGTACATTTTAATACTATGTCTATGTATTTAGTGTGTAAATTATGAATGGATAAATATTTCAATTCTCTTACACACACATTGGATATGCAGCTATAGAATTATTTTTTTATGTACAAAAACAATGGACAAAGTCTAGTTTCAAAGAAAAGACAAAACATGACACATCTTCCACATTCTATTTTGTGCAGTCATGTCACAAAGAGCATGCTCAATAGTCAGTACACTGATAATACTTTCCTCTTAATTAAAACGTGCTAAGACACGGTCAAAAAAAAGTACATTGATAATACTGTCAACAAACTTGCACGCTCGTGTAGGCGCAGCTCTTCATTTCTCAGGTAAAATACATCAGCAAGAGTAAGTACAAAAGTACACAGGCCATATTATTGGGAAGAAAGGTCTACTTGTGGTGCCTCACCACAGGCACAGACCTAAAACAGCTACACAGAATATATACATGGACCATCTGTATCCTCCCAATTGGCTTACATGCAGCTACAGCAAGGGTAGTTACTGTTACTCCTCCCTACAGAGCATATATTTTCTTCTCATGATCAGAGAAGGCTTCCAGATCTGAAAACCCATCATGGAGTGACCAGGAGAAGGACTTGCTGCCACTAGCTCTCTTGATGCGCCGCTGTCTATCTTCGCCAAACTTGAATCGTGGGCGCAACAACAGGTAGGCTAGGAACAGAAGGGTTCCGATCATGATCGGCCCTCCAATGGCTGATGCAGTGAAGGCCATCCAGGCATGCTGGGGGCCAACTACAACATAGGCCAGTGAGATGAAAGCTGCACCTGTGCTAAGGCATGCTATCCACATGAGCTTGTTTACAATCTTGATGATTTGCTTCTGGGCACCAGTTTCCCAGGCGACCAAGGTGATCTGCACGACGACCACCGCAAGGGAAATGAAAAGGGCGGTGGCATTCAGAAGGCAGAAGACACGGAAACCGTTGAGTTTGGCTATATGGGCCTCACCAATGTTTCCCCCACTACCCACATCCTGGTAGTATTGACCTGGCAGATTGAATATGGCAACAAAAGCAATGGAGGCAATCAGGGTTGCTACCATGGTAACTGAATTGATGGTGTTCTGAATAGCTTCTCTGTGTAGTTTCTGCAACTCTTTGCGAATCCCAGTCACTCGTTTATTAGTCTTAGCGTTCTCACTAAGCTGCGCCTGAACATTGTGCTTGATATCACTCACAGTTCTCCTTAGTTCCGATGCCTCATCAATTTTCCCCACATTTCTGGCATTCTTCGCACCAGCCTCTGTCAGCCACTCTATTATTTCCATTTTAGACTCGCCATAAGGAACTTTGTCAGCCAAATCCATAGCTGTTTCATTTTGACTATTGATGGCATTGACTTCAAGTGACTCGTAGCTAAGCAGAAGTTGTACCATCTGTAAAAATGTTGTCCGATAAGATAAAATGAACTTGGCAAGTTAACGTAAAGCATGCTTTGAAACGAGTACAAACAATCCTCAGAGTAACATAAGCATATTGCTCTACAACATGGTTCTCAACTTCGCATTGACTCATGTTTGTAGTTTGAGAGTAGAGAAACACGAGAGCTAATTTCTGTTTCTTTATTAGCTTATATTTAGTCTAGCTTCTATATAGAGTAAAAACATAAATATTCCATAAAAATCTATCTATCATAAGTGCAAGTTTGTGGATGCAAGTTCCAGAATTCCCTTGTTACTAGCTTCATTTATTTAATCTTCTAAGGCTTATGTGGAGCTATGATATTGCGTTGTGACATACGTCACAATTCCACTATAATGGTACCATGATGTTAACATCTGGATATATTCCCGTATCTTTGCAATGACTTAGTAAAGCTAGTGGCAGACAGTCGGCATCAGCAACAACTAGTGCTCAATATAAGATGATCGTGGGTTATTAGATATATGGCTCGCACTTACCAGAGACGCTCTGTTCCACTATGAAACCATTGACTGATTTACGTACGACATGTTTTAACATAAGAAAAATCGGCTATTTTTTTAGCAACTGTCCTACCAAAGTTGAGCAAGCCATTATCAAGGCCAATCCATGTGTCAGTGTTATTATAGAAAAATATTATGTATACACCCGGTAAAATTGTGTTTAATAGATAGAAAGTAATATGACACAACTCAATGCATAATACTCTCTGCATAGCCTCATGCGCTCATGTGCTAGTATCGTCCTAAAGATAGGAACAAATAAAAAGTCCTATCATACAGCATGTTTATCATGTTACCAGTCCTGGTCTTCAAATGATTATGACAGACCAAGTATTTAGTGTGCGCTTCATCTCATACCAGTCAAAGGCTCTAAATATTCACAACAAGAATAACTTTAGATGTTTTGACAATAATACTGTCACAAACTCTATTGACAAGAATATCAGTCGCAACAAGCGGTGAACAACATAATTGTGATGAAACAGCAGTTCAAGTAGGCAAACTGTTCAAAAGTGTGGACAGGTAAATTTTAAAAAAATGTGGCATACTGTGCCTAACAGAAACGGCAGTGCTATAGCTCTTGATGCACGTTATATTCGACTAAAAGTAAATAGCAATCTGTTTCTACATGATCCTAGGAAAGAACCATACCTGGGGTCTCCATTTTCGTGTAGCTATGTGCAAAGCTGTATTTCTCTTCTTGTCGCACACATTGAGGATGGAAACATCAGCCATCAGTAACTCTTCCACCACATCTGTATTTTTACCTTTCACAGCCATGTGGAGTGCAGTTTGTCCCTTCTTATCCCTTACCAGAACGATGCCGGGATCCCTCTCTATAAGTGCTTTGACAATTCGATGATATCCAATTCTTGCAGCGGTATGCAGTGATGTCTTCCCATTTTTTCGGACAATCCTTATGCAGCTATCATCAGTATCTAGTATAGCATTTACCACATCCAAGTGATCCTTGACAGCAGCAGAGTAAAGGGGACTAGTATTGGAAGAGTCGCAGACTGAACAAAGCTGCGGCCACCGCCCCAAGAACTCTTTGACAACCCCTGTTACCATTTTTCAAGCCATCTAGTATAAGCAATGCTTTGATTTTGGACAGGAGATAAGAGATTAATCACGTTTCATATGAATATAGTGCAACACATAAAACTCTGATGCACCATTGAGAGTTGTAGTTCTGGATGCATACATATTATATTAGATTATAGCACCCTAAATTCCATCTTAATATTATCTGTAGAGGTGGTTTTGCAGCTTTCATGACAACATTATGTACTTCACTATAATTACACTTGCTATGATTTGAAGACCATACAATCCCCAGTTGAAGTTAATATGGGAGCATCTTGAACAGAACTGAATTCGAAGTAGTAGCTGCTAAGGCCCCTAACAATCCAATCCATATTACCCAAGACATCGTGCTGACGAAATTTTCAATTCAGTAGAACCAAGACACGGATCGGCTCTCGAAACCACCCAAAGGGATCAGACAGCGAAGGGGAGCTCANGTGTGCCCCTGCTTGGCGGCGACGTGGAAGGCGTCGAGGTCGAGGCGGGAGCGGACGGCGGCGGCCTCCAAGTCGTAGAGCGGGAGGAGGATGCGGACGACCTCCTCGCTCCCGGCCTCCGCGGCCACGTACAGGGCCGTCTCCCCGGCGTCCGTCTGCGCGGCGGCGAGCGCGGCCAGGGAGGCCCCCGAGGCCTCGGCCTCGGCGTCGGCCAGCNAGCGCGCGGACGGCGGCCGCGTCGGCGGATCGGACCGCCGCGAAGAGCGCCTGGTGGGAGAGCGGGGGGAGATCCATCGGGTCCGGCCCCAGCCCCGGCGACGAACGCCGCTGTCACTGCCTGATTGATTGGTGTCGTGCGGGGTGGACTGGCCGGTGGTGGTGGTGCGGTGGTGTGGTGTGGACTCGGTTTGCTTTGCTGGGTGTGCGAGCAAGTGGGTCAGAACTCGGAAAGCGAGAGATGCGGCAGGAGCCAAGAGCGCTCTCGGCCAGGACCTTTCGGAACGCGCATTCGCGTCGCGCCCCACCCCACGGCAGTACGGCACGGCACCACTTGATGCACGATTATATTTTGTTGCTTGCAGGGACAACGGCACCACTTCATGGACACGATTACCTAGAGTGACACATCATCTAAAAATGTTTGAAACTTGACTAAAACACCCCTCTCTCAATGCATAGTTTCATCAGNAGGTTACATGCAAGACACAAGCTGTCTAGGTAACTGTGTATACATGGTTTCATCACCATGAAACTTATTTCACATCTCTTTTTATTAATATCCCGCCACATCATCAAAAATGCCTATATGGCACTATATTTATTGTCCATAGAACTCCCACTAAGACTGGCCTGACCCATATTTTGTTCTTGCAGTTAATGCGGAAGATCGAGATCACCAATCGTCGTGACCCAAGTCTAGGTCGAGAAAGTTGAATCGCTAGCGAGTGCTGTTGTGCACATTTGTTCTGATTTTGGTGGTGACTGAGCTTCCGTGTCAGGGTAGTGGTGCGACGAACGAGTAGCAGCTTGCAGGTGGAATAGGTCGCGCCTCGGGGGTTTAGATATGAGAATTATGTGAAATGTAGTGACAAAATTATCATTGGAAATCGTGTTCTATGAAAAAGACACGGTTGTCAGGATGAACTTTGTTTGGAAAGTTCTCCGATCTAAATACTCATGAGGTACCGGGGAACCCGAGCGGTTTTTCTACGTGGAGATGCTCACATGGTGGAGCAGGCATGAGAATGGCCTGTTTGGTAGAGGTCCAACTGATTCTGATTCTTTATGGGAACTGATTCTGTGAAAGAAGTGATTTTATGGTGAAAGTGATTCTTTTT
>JAZFNS010034012.1:9603-20847 GCA_037127165.1 Alloteropsis angusta | reverse complement strand
CACCGGAGCTCGGTGTCGCAGATCACAGGCTACTTCATGACGCGGTTCACCGACACCGTCGCCAGCCTGCAGGCCGCCAACCTCACCGTGTTCGTCGGCGTGCTCAAGAACGAGTTCATGAACCTTGGGTTCGACTACTTTTCTGATCCCACCATCGAGATCGCCACGTACTACATGGCGGTGATGGCCGACGGGATCGCCACCGAGTTCCCTGCCACTGCATCTTCATACTTCCGTGAGTATCTGACAGCCTCACATTTGACCACTTGAACATTCACGAATAATTTTCTGATACCACTGGGTGTTTAGATTGGCAAAGTTTGCAAAAACTTTCATCTCGAAAACCGTATTAGTTCATTTCTTCTCTCTATGCACGCGATTTTTGCTAGATCTAGAACTCTAGAATCTGTTTTAAATAGCTGTTTACAATCTACAAATTGAAGACAACGAAAAAAAAAAAGAAAGCTTTGAATCATACTGTCTATGAACTGCAGGGAGTCCGTGCAGTGACATGACCCGGAACCTGAGCTACTCGATCCTGCCGGCACAACCTGGCGCTCTGGTCCACCTCGCCGCCCCCGGGGCGCTGGCACCGGCGGCAGGGCCGGCACCGGTGCTCGAACCCAAGGACGTCATCGACCCGCCGCTGCCTCCCGTTAAAGCTGTGATCACCGCCGACGGGCCGGCCCCGGCGGCGGACGCCGACAATTCAGCCTCGGCGGCGAGCGCCAGCGCCGGGAACGGCCTCTTGGGGGCTTGCATCGTTGCCCTCTTGTCCCTGTGCATCCTGCGCTAATCCTTTCTTCCTTGGTGACCCGCATTGTACGAGCACATTTCGTTTGGTTCTCTCCGTGTTTCCCATCCCCAAAATGTACTGTAACATAATGTTCTTGAAATAGATATACAAATTGTCGTTAACCTGCACAGAAATACAGATCAGAAAATTTTTAACACTGCCCCCATTCATGCTTGAATGCCACATCCTGTACATAACGAGCCTGTTCGGCTGGCACGTTGAATAGTGCTCGGCTGGCAGAATAAATAGTATTGTGTGAGAGAAAATAAATCGAGAGAAAATAAATCAAAATCTGCCAGCCGAGCACTATTCATTCTATAGCCGAACAGGCTCAATGTTGCATTTTTAATAACTGTTTTAGTTCATCACTTGACGTTTGGAACTGGACAATCAAATTGAGAAAATTCCAGCAAAAAAATAAAGTTGCACCACAACAGGGAGGCATACCAAGGTTTTGTTAAATTGAATTCTTTTTTTGGTCAGGTAAAAATCCATGATAAATTCATTTTAGTTGCCTCTAATAAGTAAAAAAAACCCAATAAATACACGGCATATTCCGTTTTCTGCTGGCTACTGGGCCCACCATCCTCGGCACCCACTGGTCACTGGAGCACTTACTTGGCGCCACACAGCAGACACTGGCGCCGATGCGCACGCCACCTCCTCCTCCTCCTCCATGGCGACAGTAGCCACGCACTTCGGCTGCCCTCCGCCGCAGCCTCCTCGCCTACGCCGCCGCCGCCGTGTGGCCTTACCCGCCGGAGCCCGGCGCTCCGCCGCCGCTGCACGCGGTCGCATTAGGAGGTGAAGTTTTTTTTTCCTCTTCGGTGCTTCTTTAGGACCAGAGCCTGAACTGTATTGTTACTTAAATTCATAAAATTTCTTACAAAATTGAGCAAATTGTGACATTTAACTACTTAAGTAACCACCTCGGATAGATTTAGGACTTGCTTTAGTGGAAATTGTTAGCTGCAATGCGATTGTTACATTAAAGTAATAAATACTTTGTGTTTCTTGCAAATATATACAGTCTGCGCAACTTATCCTGCTTGGTCTCCCGGACTGCAAAGGCATCAGTGTCCGGTGCAGAACCTTCTGCGGGCGGGGAAGATGTAAATGAGATTATTGATGCAGTGGAAGTCAAATCTACCACCCCTGGTGCTTCGTTCCTTGCAAAAGTGGCAGTTGCTATCGGTATTGCGGCCACGGTTACTGTGATTTCACTTGTCATGAAGCAGCCTTCATCAGGCCCATCTTTCAGTCTGCCACAAATAGTTGATGCTTCGACGCAGTCTGATGCAGCAGCAGCAACAATTGGATATACATTTTCTGTATTTGGGAAGAAAGTCATTATTCCAGAGTACACACCAGGGTATGTGAATTTGGCTATCTGCATATTGTCATTCTGTTTCACAAGTGGTAAATGTGGTGATATTAAGCTTGAAATGCATAGATACTCCAGGAAAATCTGGTATTACTGTACTTCCTGTTCCGCCTTGTGGCTTGCGAGATACACGCTGTATTTCTCCAGTAACTATCCATATGGTTCATCCACTAGACTTTATTAAAACTGAATTGGTTCGGGGAAAAAAAGATTTTGATTAAACATTTGCTTATTCTATCATATCTTTCCCATGATGTAGGCTGGAATTTCTTTAGCGCGTACACTAACTTTGGATGGAACCTGGCAATCTCTTGTTAATTCCTTCTCGGCAAATGCACCTTATATAGTTTCCACAGTGCTATGGATTTACTGGTTTGTGCATCCTCTGTCCTTGATCCGTAGACTACTATGCTTCATGTTAGCGAAAACTACCTGTTTTGATTTTAGCTCGTTCATTCACGCAGGGGCGTTTGCATCAGCGATATGATCCCATTCTATCTGGGGAAGCTTTTTAGGCAAACTAGAGCATCTGAAGACATAACCAGCAAGGTGCAAAGCAGGGATTTATCTCACTTTACCATGCACCGATTAGTTTTTCAGTCATATACGTCTGAATAATTGATTAGTTTCTCAGTCATAAATGTCTGAATAATTGCAAAATTGTGACATGAAGTATTCTTGCCTCAGTGACATCTAATCACAATTGTCCTTTTAGATTGGAATTGGCAAGGAGAAAGCGCTAAGCATATCACAAGCAGTACAAAAGTACGGGAACCTAATCGGCTTTGGTATATATCTGAACTCACATCATTTGTGCAAGCATTTGTAGCCCTGAATGAACGAAAAAGGGAAATTCTGTGAAGCATTGCATATGCACCCAACACACTGAAGTTTTAAAGACAAACTAGTTGGTTAAATTTGTTTAGCACTTAATAAATTCATAATGATATGCTGTTTCCTGCAGTTGAGAGATTTTCAATTGGTGTACGGAATCCCACAGCATTTCTAGCTGGCGCATTGGTTAGTCAAATTTTTTTTGAAAAATTCCCAATACCTATATATTGCTCACAAATGGTTCATCAATGACACGCTTTGGCCTTTGGCCATTATAAACAGGGCATACCAGCAGACTGTTTCTTCGCAGGAGTTTGTTTTGGCTGCCTGTTTACTCTTCCTATTCAGGTAAACCGACATTCACATCATGGCCGTTTGGTTTCCGTTCTTTCTTTGCACCTCTAAGTCGTGGGTTTAGCTAGTACTCCCTCCGTTCCATATTGTAAGTCATTCCAAGATTCTTGGAAAGTCAAACTATCTCACGTTTGACCAAGTTTTTACACTAAAGTACAAACATTTATCATACCAAATAAGTAACATTAGATTTGTGGTACATATATTTTCATAGTAAATTTGTTCGAGGCAACAAATCTTTGTGGTTCTCTCTATAACTTTGGTCAAACTTAAAATAGTTTGACTTTCCAAGACTCTTGGAATGACTTATACTCCTTATTGCGTGACAAAACGACCGGTGTTTTTTCTGCAGCTAGCAANTTGGGTTTGTTCTCCGAGAACGGCCTGTGGTTGCGCTTGCAAGCGTCGCAGCTGCCGTGGTAACACTCTCTGGCTTCCCTGCCTCACCACCTCTCCCTCCCTGCCACCATTTCTGATCATGCCATGCTTGTTCTGCAATGCAACCAGGGTATCTGGACGGCGTNTCCCTTACGTGGCCGCGGCGTGCACGGCGCTGTTCTTCTACCTCCGCCGGAGCGAATCCAGCAGCTGAGAGCGTGGCGGTGATTCATTCCGTGGCCGGTCGGCAACTGGGCGCCGTGTGCCTTTTCCACCATCCCTTTACAACTTATTGGAGGGTATATTTGATTTCAAGTCTAGCGGTATAAGGTCTGCATCAATAACTAATAATTATAGTTACTGGTTCAATTATTGGTCAAAGGTTGTAAAGTTTGAATGTTTATATGTATACAAAGAAAGGGATGGAGTAGCTGAATGGACATTCCATTTGTCTGTAATAGGCTTGTGCATCTTTGTAATTTTTTCCCCCGATCAATTGCGTTGATCAATGTAAACATTCTTCCTTTTGTGTTCTGAAGTAGGGGATTTTTGCAATACCTCCTGAACAGCTACGAAATGTAAATGCAGAATGCCATGCGCCATCCGATCTTCCTTTCCATTTTTTCCAGAAAAATGTCATTCGGTTCTTAAAAAACTCTGTTGTATGAATGAAAGACAGAGTTTCCTGCCGTTTACTTCAGGACAAGTGACCAATTATTTCTTGATTTTTTTACATGAATTAAATGTTCTCAACAAAAAAACTCTTGTGGGTCCTAGCATTCCAAGAACTATCGTCACAAAATTTGGCAAATTAGCAAACATACAGCACACGTTGGAGTACATCTCTGCATTTTTTTCCCTTTTTGGAGATGACAACTCTCCTTTGGATGGGCGCAAGAGCAATTCCAGTGAGAGACCTCAAATGAGCTCTCATTCTAACATTTAGGATCTTTCTCCAAAAAATCAACTCCAGCAGGGCCTCTAAATAGACACGCATTTTGCATGCCCACCTAAATTCAACTCTAAGCCCCTATGAATGAGGGCTAGGGGCTGCAATTTAGGTGAACATGCAAAATGCATGTCTATTTAGAGATAGAGTTGATTTTTTGAAAAAAAAACCCTACATGTTAGAATGAAAGCCCATTTAAAGTCTTTCACTGAAATTGACGGAAAAATGTAAAACTACCGAACCGCGTAGTTTAGCCCAAAGCCCCTCCAATTCCGTGTTGTTCTCGATTCAGGCCCCGCATCACACACACCCCCACTCTCCACTCCCCCCGCCTCCGGCGATGGCCGGCCGCCTCCCGGGCGCCGCCGCGTCCTCGCCCTTCCCCCGCGCGCTCCTCCTGCTCGCCGCGCTCGCGCTCTTCTCCCTCACCTTCCTCTCCCTCCGCTCCCTCCGCCCCGCCGCGGGCCCCTCGCTCACCACGGTCTCCTCGCTCGCCGCCACCACCACGGCCGCCGACGAGCCCCGCCGCGTCCCCCCGCTCCAGCCCTCCTCGTCGGTGTACCACTCCCCCGGGGCGTTCGCGGCGGGGTACGCGGAGATGGAGCGGAGCTTCAAGGTGTACATCTACCCGGACGGCGACCCCAAGACGTTCTACCAGATGCCGCGTAAGCTCACGGGCAAGTACTCCAGCGAGGGCTACTTCTTCCAGAACATCCGCGAGAGCCGGTTCCGCACCGACGACCCCGACCAGGCGCACCTCTACTTCGTGCCCATCTCGCCCCACAAGATGCGCGGCAAGGTCGATCACCCCTTCCCGATCTCTCTCTTCATCGCGCTGTGAACCACTAATAATGCTATTAGTAGTTGGACGCATTGCATTAAGTCTGAAATGTTCTTATCACGTTCAAAACCATTTTGCGGCTGGTGGCCCATGTCAACATTGGCAGATGCTAAATTTCGCCTCATAGGAGTAGGGTTATTTTGAGTTTCATAGCCAAATGTTGACTGTAGTTAAGATCACCTTGACTGAACTATGATATTACTGTCAATGTTTGGAGAATCAGTGCTTTGTTTATGTGTATGAATGGACAATGTGATTACAGCTCTTAAATCTGTGTGTTGGTTCAGTTTGCACTTGCAATGGGTTCTTGGAGTGTGTTGACTAGTGTGTGCCTATGGCTACTGTCTCGCAGCAGCAAAAGCTAGTTATGGGTTCTGGGTCGTTGTGCTTACTTATACATCCTTTTTGTTCTGGCCTTGATTCACGGCTATGGCAGTTACTTAGATATCTTGTTTTCACCCTGCAGGGCACTTCATATGAGAATATGACGGTGATAGTTAGGGACTATGTAGAAGGATTAATAAACAAGTATCCGTACTGGAACAGGACACTAGGCGCAGACCACTTCTTTGTCACCTGCCATGATGTAGGCGTGAGGGCATTTGAAGGACTGCCATTCATGGTGAAAAACTCTATTAGAGTTGTATGCTCTCCAAGCTATAATGTTGATTTTATACCGCACAAGGATATTGCCCTGCCTCAAGTACTACAGCCATTTGCTCTACCCGAAGGAGGAAATGATATTGAGAACAGGTTAGTATTTGTTCGTTACACATACCATGAAAATCTGCTGGTATGTTACTGTTTTGACGTTTTTCTACTAGATTCTGTTGGTGCCTTCATATACAATTCAAGTGCTTGTATTGTCATGCAAAGTAAAAATTCTGATTCCGATGAAAAGCTATGTGAAATGCACTGAGTTGTCTCCCAATTCATGCACTGAAACGTATATGGTTTCAAACTATATGTTGCTAACTTGCTATGATAAGCACATTCGTTGTAACAAAACTGAAAGTAGCACACAACCATGCACCGGTCAACGGCTGTAGCTTTTTCCACCAAATTTCAAAATATAAGGCTTTCTTTCTAATTCTTTTACATTCTTTTCCCAATTAATCTTTCCTCCCTTTATCATTTGTGGGTAACCTTCCACACAACTTTTCTCTGGCATATTCCCAAGATAATAGCATCATTGGCAATAACTCCTCAATTCACATGTCTAATGAAAAATATAGCTCGTATAAAGAAACAGAGGGAGTACATTGTGAACATCTAACTGCACTATTTACTCTGTTACTATGTATCTCACAATTGATTTTGCAATTGAAACAGGACAGCTCTTGGATTTTGGGCTGGCCATCGCAATTCCAAAATTAGAGTTATTTTGGCACGAGTCTGGGAGAATGACACAGAGCTTGCTATCAGCAACAATCGGATTAGTAGAGCTACTGGGGAGTTAGTTTATCAGAAGCAGTTTTACCGTACTAAGTTCTGTATCTGTCCTGGTGGATCTCAAGTTAACAGTGCCCGCATATCTGACTCAATACACTATGGTTGTGTTCCTGGTCAGTATTTCGGCCAATTGACATGCAAAATTCATGTCACTGTTATCTCTATTGCCCGATTATTTTGTTCTAATACATTTTCTTCTGTTCTTTTAGTTATTTTGTCAGACTACTATGACTTGCCTTTCAATGATGTCCTTGACTGGAGAAAGTTTGCGGTTGTACTTAGGGAGAGAGATGTGTATCAACTGAAGAGTATTCTGAAATCTATATCACAGGAGGAGTTCGTTTCATTACACAGATCTCTGGTCCAGGTTTGTTGATTCTGAACACTTAGTAACTCATATATATCATGTGCATTCACTGTCCTCCTACAAAAGAGTATTTGGGATTTCAGACATTGAATTTAACTGTAACAGAAAAATGATATATTGAACTACAAGATATCAAATAATTTGTCACTAGAAAAAGTGAGAAGGAATCGTTGATTTGTTAACTATTTTTGTGATAGTGTTCTGAGTCAATTTGAGATAGCTAGATGCCTAACTAAAATTCTTATTTAGTGCTGGGCTAACTGTTTAGGTTGGATTACAGGTGCAGAAACACTTTGTGTGGCATTCACCTCCTGTTCCCTATGACGCATTCCACATGGTTATGTATGAACTGTGGCTGCGGCATAATGTGATCAAGTACTAAAGCCTACACTTGTGAGTTTTGATTACTAACCTAGACGATCGATCCATCAGGGAGATACTGCAACAGCTTGCTGGTGCTACCGTGAATGCGCACATTTGTCCTTTTGCTCTTAGAATCTCCGGTTGGATGGATCATTAAATATAATGGGTAGCTAGTTAGCTACACAAGTTGCTTTGGACAACTGCATGAAAGTAGGTCACGTTGAGCATACATAGTAAACCTGGACTCCTAGTTAATAGATGGATGAGTTAATTCTTTAAACAATAGTTGGTTTCCCCATGTTGCAATCCTTCTTCCTCCAGGTTTTTTTATATTTCATGGATCTGATCTGCCTGGTTAGCCTATGGTTTCTCATGCAATTTTTGTGTTCAATCTTGTAAGTAATGTACAATATTGTTGATGAGAAACATAATTATTTCCATCTGACAGAACAGAATCTCTGAGTTGTCTAACTTTTTTTGGTTCTCTGGCCCTTCTGAGTTAAAAGATTTTCAATTAAACTCGCTGGCAGATTTTAGTTTAAGAGGTGACTGGGAAGGTGGATAGTTCCACAAAAAGTTTTACCTAATTTAGCAGTAGACAATTTCTTGGACCTTCTATGCTAAGACGATATCCATGTAATGTGGCAAAAACCCCACACCCCAAAGACCAAAAAATGCCTGTGATATCATGCAGTTCTTTCAGATCATCACAATCACCTCATACAAAGACCACACAAATCTGCAATTTTACTTCAATAATTCATATACAAGATGCTTGTGCTAAACTTTAGATATTGATAGTTACAGAGAGTTGCAGATATTGCTAGTATTACAGCTTATAATATTGCAATAACAGTTCAAAACAAGCATACATCCATTGCTTCCCAGATGAACCGCTGTAAGTCTCTTGTACATGGACTTATCAGTAGTAAATTATGGATGTTTCCTTGTTGAGTTGAATACAACATTTTTTTTTCATAGAGGTGATATTTGTGCCAGGATGTAGTATTAGCTGGCATGAAACAATGTCACCTTCAGCAGTAGCATCGAGTGATCACTTCATAAGGATGCACCTAATTGGTGAGCCATCACATCCAATCAGTCTGAGAGGTAAGCAGTGCAGCATGTATATTCCAGCCTTTACATTATCTAGATTAAGACCTTCTATTGGGATCATGTCCTGAGAAGAAAATCAAACAATAATTCAAATGCATGAAGTTGTTAGATGACATAGTCCATTCTGTTGTTTAGCACCTTGATACCTACACATGAAGTTAAATGTTCTTTTGAGAAGAAAAAAAGTAAAGTAAGCAAGCATAATCCCAAAAGTGCTAGTTGCCATGGAATTTTAGAGCCAATACTTAGCTAAGCTTGTTGGCCTCAATAATGCAATGGCATGTTTTGTGTTACATGATTAGAATGGTTGGCATGGAAGTATTATGGAGCATCTTACCGGTCTATTTAAGAAGACCAAATGAGCTGGAATCAGGTAATCAAATGCTGCATATGATAGATAGTCAACCCCTGCATAATTGCTATATCAGTAAGTTGATTATATTTATGATTCACCAAGTAACAAAAGCCAAAGAAGACACAATTACAATTACAGGCTCCTAGCAAATAATTTGTTGAGCCCTCAGCCCTATATTAAGATTAGAAGAAGCTACAAACACATGGCCGATGGTCGATTCAGAGTATTGCCGATGATCTGAATCTTGCAGTGCATACATGTGTGCTCTACTGCTGCGAGGGGTGTAATTTCTTACCAACTAGCTTGATGTCAGTGTTGTCAACNTAACCACTGTGCACCATCCTCTGTAAACCCAACAAAACTCGTGTCCACTTCCTTCTTCCACATCAGCTTCCTGGAAATCATTCAGTTCCACGTTCAATAATCAACAAAATAGTTGTATAATGATATCTGAATTTTGAAATACTATGTCCTGGAAGAAGAGTTGTGCCTGTCTGTATTCAGTGTCCTGAAGAGAACCCGACGAACTCCTTTGGGGATATTTAGGGATTCCANTTGCTTGGGCTGTGTCCAGAAAGTGGAGTTAAAATGTTTGTGACTATTCATGATCCCTTGAAATCCTAAAAGAATATGACCACTTGGTACTAGTATATGTTGGTAATGATGTCTGAATCTCTATCAGACGACAAGATAATAGTCGGGAATAATTGATTTAACATATGGGCTAGTTTGATGCTGCTGTAATGCTTGATACCTGTTATATTTGTGTCTCTTGGAACGTCAATGAGCAATGCAGGACCTGTCCAGAAAAAAAGGAGAATCAGTCTGTCAAATCATTCCTTTACCAGAACTAGATAGATTTAATCACTTGTTGCATGCAGAATGTTGCCTCCTTTAGATCTTTTTGGAATGCAGAAATTTCCTACGATCACTATCACTATCCTTATCGATTCCTACGAAATTCCTGTGAGCTTGCATTCTGTTGGGTGCATACACAAAAACCCCCCAGTAATTTTGTATGTATTTTGAACCTGACAATACGACCTACAGTAAAAAAAGTCAAAAGTTCTCTTTTTTGGGGAAAAAGAACCGGTTTAAACAATTGATTTTTGCTCGATTGGACTTTAAACAATTAGATAGCATCTCCTCCCTAAACCAAAAAATAACACAAGCATACTGAGAACCAGAACCGATATGGGACACATTTCAAGCATGAGTACCATTGAGGACTTCANAGGTCGAGCTTGTCGACGCCCAAGCCGGCCTCGAAGTACTCCTGCACCATGTGGCCCGGCGCGTCGACATGGGTGCCGGAGTGCACCACCATGCGCAGCTCCGACACGTTGCTGACGGAGCCGTTGGCCATGGACTCCGCGAGCCGGGTCACCGGACCCAGCCCGTCCCGCCCCGGCGTCGCGGGNCGACGGCAGGTCCGGCCGGTACGCGTGCGTGATGTCGATGATCCGCCCGCCGCCGTACTCCTCCAGCCGCACCTCTGCGCCGGCGGAGGCCAGGCCGCAGCTGTCGCCGGCGCCGGCGGCAGCGTCCCCGTACGCCGGGTGGGCGGCGCCGCCGCCGCTGCTGCCGAAGGCGAGGGGAGCGCTGGGCGCCACCAGTGTCACGGCGAGCGCTAGGAGCATCAGCATGAGAGGAGGAGCAGACATGGTCACAAACTCTCACAAGCTCGCAGCTAGGGATGTCAACGGGAATTCCCTGTCGGGGAACAGGTGCCCATCCCCGTCCCCGCGGGGAGAAAAAAATCTCCATCCCCGTCCCCGTTAATACTTGCGGGGGAGGTTTTTTTTCCCATCCCCGTACGGGGATTTTTCCCCGCGGGGATCCCCATTTCAGTTCCTTAACTACTCACAATAGATAATAAATATACCATCGTCATCGGTTACCACTTATGCACCGAAGATGATATATAGATTAATTATATTTTAAGGTTTGTAAAACACAGAAAAGAAGCAAACGACCACATATATGATCTATTTTAGGTCTTGTTCAGCCACTCTCACCACCGAGTACATGTGACAAACGGGGCTCGCGGGGAGT
>JAZFNS010002506.1:5092-21224 GCA_037127165.1 Alloteropsis angusta | reverse complement strand
AAAAAAATGTCATTTTATAGTCCCAGATCCTCATGTCATTTTGCTTTGTTATTTGGATTGAAAAAGGAATTGGTTGATAGAGAGGAAGGCGAGGGCGTTATTACCGGGTGCCTAAAGGAGCATTTAGGATTGGTGCAGTTGCCATTGAACCAATACCAACAGTCCCTGGGATTCATCCTGGCAGCATCACTATGACGGTAGTCACATTCGCTTCCCTGCACGCACGCATGAGCAGATTAGGGGGGTCTGTAACGGCAACACGGTAGTTCATATATTTGCAACTTAGTGTAGCCTAGTAGAAATAGAAACGGCAGTGCCCTGGATCTACAGTAGCAATGGAGTGGGATGTATTAATCAAAGGTGGAGGAGGAGAGTAGTGTATATATATAGGCAAATAAGAGAAGAGATCTAGGAGATTGGTGGTAGTATGTTGTGGCTTGGGCAGGTAGAAACGGAAAGCAATTGTTGGTTGGTTTAGTACTTTTTTATATATTATATAATAAGTGTATGGAGTATGTTTCGTAGCAAGTAATAGTATATAGTAATATTGATATGATTGATTGTTGGTGGAGGAATCGAAGGAGAAAGCAAAGTGAAGTGGTGATCCAGATCAGATCGAAGGAAGGGAAAGCTATCAAATCGGCGCGGACAGACATGTAGTAAGGAAGAGAAGAGAATCCATGGAAGGGAGGGAGAGCAGTAGGGTAGGGTAGTATGGTAACCTTTTTACAGGTCAACGGGGAGGCGAGGAAGTAGATGCAGTCTGTGCTGCGGCGGCGGTGCGCCTCCTCCTCGTCGGGGCGGGCGGCAGCGGCGGGATCCATAGATGCGAGGCGAGGCGCCTTCCCAAACGAGGAGACGAGACGAGACGAGACGAGACGAGATGGAGCTCGCTCGCTCTCTCTTGCTTGCTCTCCTTTGCTGGAGTGGAGTATGCTTGCTGGAAGAGGAAGAGGAGTGGTGTTTGATTTGATGCTGGATGATGGAGGATGCCTCCCCTCCTTGCCTGGATCGATTTGCTGCTGCTGCTGTTGTTTCGGAGGGGATGGGATCCGCGTTGTTTTGTGGTGGTGGTGGTGGTGGTGGGGAGCTCTCCCAGTCCCAGCTGCTGGCTCGGCTGCTCAAGTGGGAGCCTGGGAGGGATGATGACCCATGAGAGAGACTGAGAGAGAGAGGTAGTATTGCAGACTGCAGACTGCAGGTCCCTCCCTCCAGTAGAGTGAGTGTGCGTCAACTCGTGAGATACATACATGCCTGTTTCTGACGCAGCAGCAGCAGCAGCAGCAGCAGCTGTCTGTGTAACGGTCTCATCTGCTTCGGATTTCATTTGGCGAAACTGATACCACCCTACTCTACTACTACTACCAGCCTCTGTGAATGCCGAATCTGAACGCACCTGCCTTGGTTAACAAAACAATCCATTCCATTCCTAGCCAAGCATACACATTACAAACCAAGGAAAACATTCATGCAAAACTCACCCCTACTACTAGTGCTTGCTGTCATTTCATTTGCTTGCACAGGAGACGAGAGGAGGCCTGCCGACCGGCACGACCGGTCGGGTCGACAATGACAGGATAAGGAAGAACCCACCCAGAACCAGACCCAGGCAGGACGGAAGAAATTAAACCTAACTTTTCTCTCTTCCATCTTTAGGCTTTCCACACACAATGACGTCCACCGATAACGACTCTTCTATCCTCTATCTTACCAGATAACCAAATATTAGGTCCATACTCCATAGCTGCACGCCACACCACATCAGCAATAAAACAAGCAAACCTCATCGCTCCGTCCCTTTGGGAGTCTATAACATTATATAATAATAATATGCATACATGTAAATAAAAGAAATCAGGCAAAGACAGAAATTTTCATAGCTGACTTTCATTTACAAACCGCATCCCTAGCTAAAAACAAAACTAATATCAATAAATAATTCCGATGCTGTACACTGATCTGCAGTCACGATGCATGTCATACTACATACACGCATGCATGCAGCCGCTGCTCTGCTGGCCCAGTCGACTCAAAATTGTGCACCTAACAATGATGCCAAACAACAATACCATCTTCTTACCCTCCATCCATTCTTCTGCTTGATACTGCTAGGTCACCTCTCCTCTCCTTGCTGTACAATACATAGAAGCTGCATCCACTCAAAGCGCTCCCCTTCTGTACCCTGTCGCTTCTACCCAATGTTTGCCACAAAGGGCACCAGGCGCTTGTGGTCCCTCTTACGCCCGAGAGCGCAGGTATCAAGAACCCGTCCAAGCAGCAGCCGGGTGTTCTGCAGCGCCACATCTCGTGCGACCAGTCCGCTATCTGCGGCGCTGCCACCACCTTGCCCCACCAAAGACCCGAATCCTGACCCAGCAGCATATTGGAGTGGTCCGCTCCTAGCCTTGAAAGACGACTGGGGAAGCAGCATGCTCTGAAGAACCTTCTCCCCGGCCCCATGCCCGTTCTCACCAAACCCAGCCTCCTCGCTTTGCCCTCCAGTCACACCGCTGCAGCTCCGCAATAGGGCCTCCAACACACTCAATGCCTCCGAGCATAATGTGCTCTCCACGAGCTGCGACACAACATTATACACCTGGGGTATCTGGGATGGATCCACGGGGGTTTGCTGCAGCAGAGATTTAAGCATCATAAGAACCACTCGCTGGTAATCCAGAGGGCCCCTCTCCAGGAGCCTCAGCAGGTGCCCAAAGGCCAAAGATGAGTGCTTAGGGAACCACTCCACACAGATTGCCGGCGAGGCTCGGGCAAACATATCTTCCAACGACATGATCTCCCCATACGAATATGCTCTGAACACTTCGGCTAAATCATCCAAAGATTTGGCACGGCACCATACTGAAATATTGGATGCCACATAGTAAGCTTTCTGGTTCTGCTCTTGCAGCAGTGAGGCTGACCCTAGGGAAGGCACTTCCTTTGCGAGCTGCAAACCAAGCCATGGAAGAAGGCCGGTGATGTGCATCAACAACCTAGTCTCAGGGCTCCCGAAAATAGAATCACATGTAGGTATTGTGATCCTAGATAGCACCTCGATCGCGGATCCATGGCTAACAGTGGACATGAGCCCTTTCAGCACCAGCGGCTGCACCCCTTCAAAAGCAGGGACCTTTCCAGACTCGGTTACAGATAGCAATCTCTCTGAAGTAGTTCTAGACTCCAACCTGTGGAGGTCACTTGCGTACCCATTGATGTCAAACTCATCTCGTGGCATGCTTGAGAGCAGCACATTTTCTGTTGTCCGGTCACGGAATGTCAAGCGATCAATTACCCTACAAAACACCTCAAGCACCTGGCAATATATGTGTACAAAGTCGGTATGCATCAGCGCGACACAGCCCCAAAAGAGCTGTGGGTAAAGTATAACCTTCTCAGGCTCCATGTTCTCGACCATGACTTGCAATGTCAACAATATCTCCATTGCAAAACCTAGAACAGCCGGAACAGGATTACCTAAGCATCTGTGGATGCATCTCAGGAGCAATACACAGCTATCACTCTTAACACTGGGACGTAATGCACGATATATCTGGTGCGACCGACAAGCCAGGTGACGAGACGTGCACTCCATGGCCCACTTAAGAGCTTCAGATCCCCAAGTTTCACGAAGATCCCCCTGAAAGAAAATAGCACTGACCATGCTTTGCACAAGTGCTGATAAGAGTGAAGCGCTAGGAAGTTCGGTCCGGACAAGGGTAGGATCCTCGTTCTCCCACATCAGGCTGCCCCTTTTAGACTGAATGTATTTTATCAAGCTTACCACATGATGCTTATTCTCTTGTTCACTACTTTCAACCTCATATAGTTCAAGATGACGGCCGGCAAGTGAATAGAGGAGATTGACAAGCAAGTCCTGGCAATGCTCGAGCACAATGTCTTCTGAGCTATCCATTGAAACACATGTGACGTGGAACAACAGAGGTAAATTTTCACGGAAGTCTTCATCATTTTCATACGCAATTTCAGCCAGAAGAATCAAGGCTATGTCAGCACGCGAAAGCAAGTGTTGGTGCCCCTGCAATGCTGACTGGAGCTCATTGGCGTTGATCCCATGAACTCCACTGCCCCCTTGATGCAAAATATCATCGATTGAGTTTGGGGTGTCAAAGTAGTAGTCACCACTATCTCTGGAAACATGACGGCTCCTCAGATTACCAGCAGAGCTTCGAACACCCATCAATGGCCCTGACATATTCATCAATGCTGGAAGCAGCTGGCCTGATCGGCCTGCCGTGGGATTTGGAATGCTTACCTCAGGAGCCAATGGGCTTAGTGGGCCAGATACACTTCGTCCAGTGACTGCAGATGTCCGCCAGCTAAGGTTTCCACTGACATTTCTGACTGCACCATCAAGGGAACCACGAACAAGAAGTGGGGACATGTGAGGCTGGCTATCAACGACTGTTGCAACCTGAGAGGCAGTAGGCCCTTGAGAAAACTCCAATACAACATTTGCAGAGACATCAACCTTCCCAGGCCTGACTGGTTCCTCGTTGTCCTCAAGCATTCTCTGAGATAACTCACAGACCAAGTGATCAATGGTCTGTTGTGGGCAAATCCGAGCAAGATATAGGCTGACACGCTTTGCAACAGAAAAGTAAGTAGCAAATGCACCAGTGATCTCTGCTGATGGATTGGCATCACAGTCCTCGATCCCTCTTGTGATCAAGAAGTTCAAAACTGGGATGATATTGCGTGTATTGCTTGCAACGGTGCTCCAAAGTTTCTCAATCTCATCAGGAAACTGATCACCATGTTTCCATGTCACATAATAAAGGCTTTTCAGTAGCCTCTCACTCCAGCCAGATTCCTTTAGTCTCACAAAGTTGAGATTTTCTATCCAAGGAGCCATGCAAGTAAGGACCTGATGCTGCGCAATAATGTCCACTGCATCAAGCTGACGCTGCATTATTTCCTCACACAGATGCTCACTGAGCTCAGGATGGTCCTTGGCAAGCTTTGAGGACAGCTTATACTGAAATTGTTGGTAGGAATCCGGGAGGTTGCCAACAACAGAAGCCCGGTAATGCCCAACACCATCAGTATCATCTTCAGCCCATTCACGAAGAGAAAGTGTCTCCAACATCTGGAGGGCACTGTCGCGGATCAGTTTTGTTTGATCAACCACCTTGTAGAGGATCAAGCTCACAAGTCTCTGGATTTCACATTTTGGAATCTCTTGACGCATGTAGACTTCAGCCAGAACACTGAAATAGCCATCTGCTATTAGAGGATCTGGTGAGTAGCACTGCAAATTATTGATAAAAGATCAGCACTATCAAAATTTAACAGCTGACGGCACACACATAAACAGAATAATGCCCAAGTCATAGAGAACATATCATATACTTTTCAATAAAAGTGAGAAACTGCAAGAGTAACAAAACCTCCAAGACTGTTTTGCCTGAAAGAAAAGAACTTATTGAAGGCGATAAGTAAGAATAAACAAAGAAACACTATTCGAAGAAAGAAAGAACTTCAAAGTGTAAGCTACTAAGAGTAAACTAACTTGTGTGGGAAAAAGCAGTTAGATCAGCAATTAATTTATGCATTTATATGAGAAGAAAACTTTATTAGTATGAAAAATTTTTGGAACAAATGTGACTAGTCCATGAAATATATGATTTGAACAACATTACAGATCTGTATTTAGTCTACCTGCTAAGATATTCAGAAAGTGGACATAGGAAATATAAGGTAAGCGTACCTGATCAATGCAAGCAGGAAACAAGTCTAAATTTGTCTGCAAAATATTCTTCAGTGCAGTTTTTGCTAAGAGAACTCGAAAGTGGCTTGTTTTCTGTTTGTCCCTCCCACCAAAACGTCCTCCATCAGTATGCTTTGAGTATGATGGTGTTCGGGGATCAACTGGTGAATGCCCAAACGGTGCCCTTGGAGATGGTTCCATGAATAAACTATTAATCCACGATATCACCCGGCCAGTCATCTTTCTTGCATTATCATCAAAACAAGGCCCATAAAGCAATGAAGCAATGGCATTCATGGAAGCCCAGTTAATAGCTTCCAACTGCTCGGCCATTTCCCTGTCAAATGCAAGTTTGTCAAGAGATTCCCTTGACCTAGTATGTTGACTAGATTTATACCGCTCAATTTCACGGCGATAGTCGCTGCTGCTTTCCTGTCCCCACGAACTACCAGAATCCTCACTCCAGGTAAGGAGAAGATCAAAAAGCCTCTTACGCATTCTGTTGTCAAACCGCTCAGATTTCGCATCAATAAACTCTGGAGCTAGATATCTGAGGACAGATGCTAATGCATATCGCAGAGGCTGCAAGTCTTGAAAGCTATCGGGCAACGACAAGTTGATTTGGCGGTATGTTTCTTCAATGAACTTTATAAAATGTAGACGGAGCACAGGCTTCCGACTAAGCATCCCAGGCCAAACCTTCTCAGCTATCATTCGGTGTATATTTGCAACGTGAGTGCGCAGGTCCTCGCGGCGGGACCTAGGATTCTGCTGAACCAAAAAAAAGTAGCCATCAGAGAGAGAATTAGAATAACTGTGCCTATAATTGTAATGAACTACATTCATTGGGGGTAAGCACTGCCAGGACAATAGCCGGGCAGAGTCGGCTTGGAGGAGGACTATACTTTTAAGGGGCTTGGGATCAATTCTTCTTCATTGATTCCTTAACACAGCACCATTCCCTATCTTTATAGAGCAGGCTGCATGTGCATAGCCTCCTAACAACAGATATAACAAACTAACAATATCTTACCTTATCTAACTAGCTCTGTTGAGGCCTTATCCTAACTATGGTGGTTGGCTGGTGCCTGCCAAGCAGCACCTATCCTGGGTCCTTCCATAACAATAATCTTCGTCCACATGATCGAAAGATACGAGTGTAGGGAGAAAATGACAATTTAATGCACAAGAGGCAATGCGCATTCTCAAGCAATAAACATAGAGATGTTGGAAATATGAGTACATTCTTTTACAAATTACATACAAGCTTGAGCTGACTATATTACTCCAGAAAAATTTACACCTATTTTTTGTGTTAGGAACGGGAAAAGACTTTCCTTTTTATTTGTTGTATAACCTCACAGGATTCAGAAAAGACAGGTATTGTACAAACTCCTAAAGTTTACCTGCGTGATTTGATACGTATATGGCCGGCATAGCAGGAAGAACCGGGTAATCCTAGTCACCCTCCCTCTGGAGGCCATGACTGCTTTTAGGGTTGGTTGAAAAGCTTGCTCTCAACTGATACAAGTCCCTTTTATCGAGATTACTTGATACCTAAGCAAACATCCTGACCGAAAGAATCTAATCTATCTCTTCCCTAACAAACTGAATAACACTAACTTAATCTAATCCACGTTCACGTGCAACAGTAACGAGATGTGGCCAGATCCATTCTTGATTTACCTTTTTATTCTCCCTAAAAAAAACATAATCACCGATTCACTGCAGTGATGTTGAGAACAATACAAAGCTCTTTATTTCACAATATTTGACCAAGCTTCACCCACCAAGGACACAAACCAAGGAAGCACTAAATCTAGTAGTCAGACAGAAATAACTACATGCCCCTAAGTGAAATGCTACCACAACCTCTTACAAAATTATAATAATTTGATTTTATCGATGAATAAACACTTTGAAGCAACAGTTTTAATATGGAAAAACTCTGCAAAACAAACAGATGTATTGATATATCCTTCTTTTAAAAGGAAATAGTTGGGAAGGCCCCTGCTGCGATAATATATGTAATATAGTAAGTAAAACTGTACAGAGAAGGAAGAAACCTAGAGAAAGAAAAAAATGGCTGTCAAAGGAAAACAGGGAGAAAGAAAATAAGTGGATTCAAAGGAAGTGCAGGCTTATGCAAGAGACTCTAGCCACATAAAGATAGATTGACGAAGAGATTGTAAGATAGTAGAAGGATGTATTAAGATCTGGATGACAGCTAAGCATCAGGCTGTTCAACCAATGATAGGCAACATGTCCATCAACAACAAGGCGAATGTGATTACTCATCAATCTCAAGATCTGCCAGCCCAGTCCTAGGTGTGAGCATGTGTGTCATTTGTCAAGTGAAGAGCAACTTGCAGCAGTTATACGGGCCAGTCTACGAAACATGTGACCTCCCTTAAAAGAAGGTCAAATAAACACTCCTAATTAAGTAACTCGAATTTCACTAATGTACTAACTTTTAGGAGAAAGTTAAGCCACTGTACCTTCCATTTAGGTTTTCCTTCTGTTTCTGATGACACCTCCTCAAGAAAAACTGCTAGCTCACCAAACATGGTTTCACATACTTCTAAATGCGAGTGACCAAGGGCAGATGTAGCAGCAAGCTGCAGCCACAGAAATCATCCAAACGTGGAAGAAACAGTTTGTAAGCATATGTGCAGTACCCATTAATCAGCTAAAATTCTAGAATATGCTGAAAGTGCAATTTGATAGTTCACTGCACAGCAAATCTATTGTGGCGTCCAACCAAAGAACATGGATGGAAAGGACGAGGAAGAACAAACTGAAGTAATATGATGTTGCAATGTAATAAGCAAGGCAGGATAAACACATGCAAAGTTAATCATTGCATTAACTTACTGCATATCCTTCTGAACCATGACGCAGTGAGGGAAAAATCATATGGAAAACTTCTCTTGCTGTTTTGAGGGAAAGCTCTTCTCTATTATCAGGTGGACAAGAGCATGCAAACATTGCATATATCAACCATTGGTCAAGTTTAGTTTCAGTATCTTGTGATTGCTGAGCCTTTCCACCGAGTTCGACAGGAGTAATCTGTTCGAGTCTCCTAACAACCTCTAACCTGTGGTGTTTTACAGTAGTCAATAAGATACCCAAACATAGCTCGACATGCAACCAATTTATGAAATCAATGCAGATAGTGTTTCTATGGAATGAGAGTTGAGCAAGTGCCAATCCGTTCCCAAAAGATACAAACAATAATTGAAAAGGAAAATGGTTAGGTCTGATAGAAAGGATGCAGCTGATTTCTAGAAAACTATATTCTCTTAATATAAAGATACAAAGCTCCTCTGCGTGTTTGAGAGAAGTAGGAAAACTATGTTCTGAAACAAAACAAATCACTAGATAAACCAAGGCAAAGCTGTGCATATTCGTTCCAATGATTATATTAGCCTCTCAGCCAACTCTGCATCAGTAACCACGGTGGCACCAGATCATGATCATATTCTGAGCTTCTGCCTAAGATGTAGCAACTACTTTTTGGATTTATAACTATTTAGTATGCCTGATTGCAGAAAAGCAATACCTAACAGAAATGCAGAACATAAGTTCAAAGTTGACAACAGAAGAAGATAAATAAGAACAGCTAGCATTACCATATAAAGAATTATGCATTAAAAAAAACCTAATAAAAAACAGAGTTCTTGCCTTGCATCCTGCACAGAGCTAGGGCAAAGTTCCGCTGCATACTTAACAATTTCACTGAGGTAGCGCGCCCATCTGCTTTTATCCACGCTCTCCAAAATGGATTGAAGAGTCACATCCAAAGGAATAGGGTCCATTTCACGTCTTAGATCATAAGGCCGCCCTGGATCCCAGTAACAGCTTTGAACAATGTCTTCCTGTGAATTAATAAAGACAAATTTACATTGTGCTATACTTGTGTAATCAGGGATTAAAAACAAACAGTTTTATGACAACAATTGGCCAAAATATTAGGCTCAGAGGAACATAATAACTCCATGAGAGTTTTGGAGGCAAGAGAAATTTATTCTTGTACATCTCCCCTTTCCTAAGAAATTTGAATATTCCAAACAAGTCTTCAAGCAACTCAAAAGAAATTAATATCCAGAAAAAGACGCATTTTCTTTTAAAAAAAACTCACCCCATTTTCCTCTATGATGTCAATAATAAATATCGGCTCTGGTTCAAGTCTCAGTTTATTGTCACCCCATTCATTTGCCGAGTAATCCCTGAGGTCATTTTTCAGCGCCCGAACACATCGCAGTAACTCCAGAGCAGTGAGCCGTATTTGAACATCAGCAGAACTGAGAAAGACAAGGCCAACCGCATCCATTTCTGAGGCACGAAATTCAGATACATCCCTGGGCCTATGAAAAGGAGACCTCTGTAGCGCATCACCTCCTATACTAGAGCGCCTCGCATTCTGCGTGTCTTTTGCCAAAACTTCCTCAGATAGACATACTCTCCACAGTCGCATCAGCTCCACCAGGCGTCCAAGCGATGTTTGAATTAAAAGAGGAAACTCATCAGGAAGTTTCAGGATAAAGTTGGCCATTCCTTTCAGCACAGCAAACCTACGATTAGGTAGGCATCGTACAATCCTGTTCAACACTTGCACAGCTTCTTCACGAACACCAGGGTCAATACTTATGCCATGCTGAGGTATAATTTCGGTCATTTTATCATTACGGCCCACCTCTTCTATCAAGTGTGGGATACATTTAAGCACAGACCTGAAGAGTGATCCCTGAGACTTATCCTTCGTTACGTTATCTGAAAAAAATAATATTAGAAATCATAGAGTAAACATGAAAATGACAAACAACTGCTACATAGTTGTTCCCATCTTTTACAGTTTATACAACAATTTCTAGAGTGTTCTCCAAATAAATAGTCAGTAAGAACAGCACTGCTGAATAACTCAAAATATTGCTACATACAATGAGATGTACCAGCATACCTATTGTAGCCTTTGATGATGTGAGGAGTGCTAGGCTATATGCCTTGTTGCAAGACCTTAATATAGACTCGATTGCTAACTTCACCTTTGGAATATAGTGCCCAATACCAGACACTGAAATTTGAGAACAAAATACATTTACCATATTATCAGATAATAATTAAGATTAAACAAAACAAAACTAACTACTAACCCAATGCCAGGTTACCTTGGAGAACATCCAATCCAACTTGTTGATTTGATGGAGAAACAACAATCTCCAGCAAAGCCCTAAGACCAACAACCTTTGCTTCACTTAAACTATCTGGCTTCAATAATTCCAGTATCATATGATTCATTGCAAAATCCAGGTTGCTCTGTGCTAAGGTCACACAGAACTCAACAAGTTTATCGTGCTGCACATCTTGAGTCAGCAATCCTTTCTTCAAAACAGTCAGTAATTGAGAAGTAACACTGTCTAAACAATCCCACACATGATTTCGCGATTGATGATACGCATAAACATTCAAATAGAATTTTACTAGTCTATGCAGACAATCCAATGCCATTGAACGATGGTTCTTGTCCTGCATAAATAATCAACAAATTAGAATTATACAAAAGCGTCACAAAGAGAATATTATGTTCCAGCGACCAGAGGCACTGGAAATAAAATACTCAGTGATGAATTAGTCTGATATCATCACATGAAATTTATGTTTCATGATCGTATCATATCATGTCTACAGGGAAAAAATCACCTTGAGATACTTGTACAGGATCTCCATATGCTGGGAAAAATTAGAGTTGAATGTATTGGAATCACCAAGACAAAGTAGAAGGGTAACCAATGGAAAACCAACCTGGAATAAACATTCGGCATTGTTTATTAATAAAGTTACCAAAACTGAGAAAATGAGGAGCTTGTTGCTTTGTTCACCCATAAATTACTAAAGCTCGTTGAACATGCTCAACTTTACAAATCATTTTCATAATATTTCATCACTGTGACATTCAAATCATTGTGCTCACCAACAGTGAAGTATGAAATGAGTTCAAAGTAAGCTGTGGTCACCAGTTTTACATTATCACATCAAATAGTTAATAAGATAGCCCCCATGTATGAAGCGTGATTGATTTTGAGTTTCTATATATCAAATTAAATGTTTCAGAAAGTGCTTAGGATCACGCATGGAATTTGATCATATATCCGATTCAAGAGACAAAACAAAATGACCATTTTCTTTTGTTACAAAAAATAACAATATGGCCATTTCAGAGCCTACCGAAGAGAAAGACAATAACCAGACTAATAAACAGAGTTAATACATACTCTTTGTACAGAACTACAGATGCAAATACTAAGTATATAGCTAGTTTCATTTCATCAACTTACAGCAACATGTTTGCTCTGCTTATCCATCCAATACATGAGCTGGACTCTTATTCGGGCGACAGCGTCGTACCAAAGTGACAATGCATTTTCCACACCAAGTGGAGGCCAATGGTTTTTTCCACCCTCTGCAAGTGGGGCAAGTATACTAGAGAGCATGTTGCACAAAGCGTGTTGCAATTCACTCTTTCTTTTGTTGGGAGGACGATTTAGAGGGTTTGCTTTTGCGATGAAGGATACAGAAGCATTCAGCCCACCCTCTGTCTTCACCTGAAAAAAATAAATCAGTTGCAGGAACCAGAATGTTGTATATACCTCTGTACAAAACAGAGATGCATTTCTTATACCTAGCCATAACTTTGAAGTGCACAGGCATTACATACAGCCATTTTATCCAGCGAAACTAACTCACATATGAGGAAATGAACAGGTAAGCAATCTTCATCTCTTCCACATATAGGCAAATAACTTGCTACAACTGAAATTAAGATTGTGTACTTTATGGATCCAGCGTACATAAGCAGAACTGCAGAAGTATAGGTAATTCGGTGCATCTAAGTAAACCACAACATCAATCATGAAATCAGTTCTCTTGGATATCATTTGCATGAATATTCTAACAATTTGGTCCATGGAGACTGGATAATGGACTTGAACTTGGAGCATGGTAGCGGCAATAGCAAGCAGAATTTTGATAGCCTATATATGAGGGGAAAACGCCAAGAAAAATACAAACGTGCATTTTGATCCTTACCATCAACAAACACAAATATCAAATTATAAATCACTAGAGCTGTTTTGCGTATCATACCCCCAATTTAAGGTAGCGCATTCCATTGATTATGCTGAGTGTCTCACTTCTAAGAGCAGGTGATTCAATGCGCCGTGTATTAAGCTCAATGAAAAACTTTTCTGTCACAGAACTGAACCTGTACGAACAAAACATCATAGGTCTCAGCAACTTGGACACAGTGTAACTGTTTTCATATGATATTTTCATTCATATAGGCATCACCCTCCCCCTTATCCATGGAAGTCAATAATGTAAGAAGCATACCTTATGCGTGATAAAGCTCCTAAAAGCTGCGCAACAAGATCTAAGAGTAGACCCCGCAAATCAACCAATGAAGGATAATCTACTTGGCTGACAACCCTGCAGAAAGTATAGAAGGCAGGGGACAAAAAAAATCAGCTTCTACAAGACCACAAGTATATAAACTCTGGCTGGCAATTAAAAGAAAAACAAACACAATGACAGGACTCAATACATGGGTAGATGTTATTGAACTTGAAATCAGGCAGCAATTAGCATTGGGTTACTTTTAAATTTTGATGAAATGTCAGGACAAATTTGTGCTTATGAATGCATAGATAAAAACTGCAGCGGTAGATGTGCGCTACTTTTACCATACAAGAAACATGTCAGGGAAGGTAGTAAAACCTTACCTGTCCGCATTAATTAGCCAGTCAAATACAAAACTTTCCAGGCCAAACCAAAGTTTCTCTAGACGAAAAAAGAAGTGCAAGAAGTCAGATGACTACTTCGAGAAGTAACTCTGCAAAGGAATCAAAGAAGAAAAGATGGAAAAACTAACAACCTGTTATGCCCTCTTGCGGACAGTACTCCGCAAACCGAATGCAGGCTGAACAGAATATGCACTCAACAGCAAGCTGAGTAAGGACAAAGAACAGCTATAAAATTTGTTAACAAGAGGGTTCAAGACGATGAAAGTACTTCCAGTGACTACTTGCAGGTATGCTATAATTTACAGGATGTGTCTGGTGTTGTTTACCAATATACAAATGATAGTAGGAAACAAAGTGGTCTTTATTGCGAAAGTACATGGTCAATTCATAACAAACCTTCTTTTGGTATGTCGACGCATCATGAGCACCTTTTGGGGATTCACTGGCAGACAGTTATGAACAACATTTCAGTAAAAAGTAAAGGACTGCAAAGAGCTTTCTAGGGTTGGTTCAACGGTTTCTAGAAAAGCCAAGATGTAAGCAATAAAGCAATATGGTTGGAGCTTTCAAGATAGTTCACTCAGCATACCTTTCTCTCCACCGAAGAAGAGCTTCCAAAAGAGGTAAAGGTGTGTGTCTCGCAACCATGGCGAGAGAATCCAATACTTGCTCATAGCTTGGATCGGATGGCCGGAGGTATTGCCCATCCTGTTACTTTCAAATTAGAATTGGACATAATTTGTGTTTTACTTACAGTGTTGTACCTGATAACAGACCGTGTATAATTTGGCATCATACTCATATGGGTGGTAGCTAGCTACATGCCTAGATGAAACAATGGTACCTCGAGTTACCCAGCCACATATGCAAGTTATGATTAGCAATGCTACATCGAGTTACCCAGCCACATATGCAAGTTATGAATAGATTAAGGCTCCGCCCATCTTGCAATCTTGATCCTCCTCCTGCTATAACATAATAATGTAATATCTCCCTAAATGAATTGAGCGCTTCTGGATTCTGGTATTTAACTAAAATACCATGCCTCTAAATGTAAATGGATGTACATATCAAGATAAGTACTTCACTAAGCTTGTCCGGCAGAAAAAACCTAAGTAACATAGGCTACTGATGGAACCTAGCATGAGCCACCAACAAGAAGGGGAAAAAAGGGAGGGGAGGATATATATCACGGATCTATGACCAAATAAACAAAAAGCACTGTCAACTAAATCTAAAAAGTTTAAGACCTTTGATCGAACATCAATTGGCAAGAATACTAATCTTGGACAGTAGGACAAGTGGCAGGGGATGAGGAATGGTTACATGAGGATGGGAGGTGTGTTTTGTGAGAAACTATTGCCTTATGCTGTGTGGCAAGTAACACAGCACATTGATCTGGAGTGGCTAGGTCAGTCATGTCAGTGAGCAGGTGTAGGGTGGTCTCTCACAAAACCCAGACAGCATACACGGTGAAAAAGTTTCAGAGAGCAAAGATAGCAGTTGAGTGATCCCTCTCCACAGCTGTGTGTTGGACAGGCAAACTATGGAGAACTTTACAGTGTTTCAAAAGTTGAGAGCAGCAATACCATTCACAAAGAACAGCAGCCAGTTATTAGCATCAACGTTTGCAGATACTATTGGCGCAGCATGAATAATGCTCAGCTGAGCATGGCATTTTCCAAGCGTATACATGTAGCGGCAGAAATCACCGGCCGAGCTACTACGTTCAGGTCAACCTGGACCAATGCCCCACCTTGCCAAAACATCTTCCTAAGATGCTTCTTATATCACACAAAAAAAAGCTCGCATATGTTAGCCTGTTCAGAGTAGCAGCGATCAGACACCGAGTCACACACTCGCTGACATCCACAAGCAAGCGGTCACCACTAAGTCAAGCACCAAAAAAATCTCAAGCTTATGGCAATTGGCAACATCTGGGGTCAGAAACCTAGAAGCCTAGAGCAGAGGCTAAGATAAATAGCGCCAGAAGAGTGCTGTGTGGCAACAATGGCAGCGAGGCGATCTGGAATCCGGCAGCGCGAAGAGTGCGACGATGATGATGGGGGGATCGAAGAGGAGGAGGAGGAGAGGGGCGGGGGCTGGGGCTGACCTGTGCCTGCGCGGTCTCGATGCGGCGGCGGGCGAGCGGGAGGAAGCGAGCGAGGAGGGAGTCGACGATCTGCTTGGCGGCGCCGCCAGCGCCCATGTCAGGCGGGGCGCTATGCGGCGTGGGCGGCAGCGGCGGGGGGAAGGATACACCGGCGGCCGCGGCCGCCGCGGCGGCGGAGAGGTGGTGAGAGGAGCGCGGGGTAGCCATCGCGGGGAGGGGGCGGCGGTGCGGAGCGGAGCGGAGGCTCCTCCACCCTTTGCCCCAGACCTTCCGGTTCCACTTCCACCCCGCCGGTGCCCGAGCTCCTCAGGTCCGGTCGGACTCGGACTCGACTGGGGCGAGGCGAATGCTCTGTGCCTGCCTTTGCCTCTGCCTGTGCGTGTCGCCTCCTCTGCCCCCGTTTGGTTTCCAGCGCCAGAAATCTACCACAGATTTGACCACTAATTAAAAGTATTAAATAAAGGTATTTTACAAAGCTAACTCCAGAACCCT
>JAZFNS010033036.1:16618-26651 GCA_037127165.1 Alloteropsis angusta | reverse complement strand
GATCTGATAATCTCAGTTGATGGAACCTAGTATACATTTTTTCATGCATATTGGTAGGTTCTTCAACATATCTAACAGTTTTGGCATATGTACGATGATGCGTGCAAAAGGAGACAATGTTTGATTTTAACATGGCCTAAGATTGTGCAAGAGTGAATGTGAATTTACCTTACTGGAGCTGATCACTTTAATGCCTTTGCCGCCAGTTCAAAAACAGGCTGGCCCTTCTCATTGATAACTCCTTCATTGCCTGAGTAAAATCTATAATTATCCACCTCAGAACGTGTTACTTTCAGTAACGCATCTACCATGCCCGCATCTTTGAGCCTGTCTCTGTTGTCAATTCCATTCTGAGTAGATTTCAACATTGATAGTGTCATCAAGATTTTAACTCTTCTCAGACGTGGACATTCTGGAGTTGGTGTCCTTTTGAGTCCATGCACTAGCACTGCAGAGAAGTTAATAGGAAGACATGCTTCAAAGTTGTTTCCATATGAAAACCATTGAGGCACGATGTTGTAAATACATGAACCAAGCCAAATGAGGGCCTCAGTTTGAGAGTCCTTACAATTCATCGTTTTATTGAATACCTGTCCAAAAATGGATAGATGGACAATTATATAAACACTACAAGAAAGTGACAGATTCATGACTAGAATAGCAACAGGAACAGTTTAAAAAAAAAGAATAGCAACATGAGTCTTATATATACCAGTGCCAACCCCTCAGTAGACAAAAAATGTCACGATCTTTCATTTTGGAGGTTAATAACGGATCTAGAACACATATTATAAAGTATATTTGAAACAAAATCCGCATATCCATCATCCTTAAGCATGCCCATCAGACTTTGAAATGTGATACACCCCTCCTCCCAGTTCCACAACACTTTCCGATTTTCATCCACGAATGATAACTTCGATATGGCTTCCCCCGCCAGTATGCGGCACTCAGTTTGCAGATTTGGATCTTTACCAAAGAAAATATCCAAGAGCCTGGGGATAAAAATTGTCCCTATTTCAACACTTTTATTTTCATCTANGAGCGAGGTTCCCAATTATGTTAATAGTTTTCTTGTTCCACTCCACTCTGTTTCTGTCAGAGAAGGTCTCTAGCAGATATTTGAATAGGGAATAGTCTTTTGTTATTTTCTTTCTAAACTCTTTCCCAGCTTCATCGCGTTGGCTTGCAAGCTTGCTAACAAGTTTCAGGCACGAACTTATATTGAGCTTGCAAGCCAACTTATATNCTGCTAGAGATCTTCTCTGACAGAAACAGAGTGGAGTGGAACAAGAAAACTATTAACATAATTGGAAATCTCGCTCTAGATGAAAATAAAAGTGTTGAAATAGGGGCAATTTTCATCCCCAGGCTCTTAGATATTTTCTTTGTTAAAGATCCAAATCTGCAAACTGAGTGCCGCATACTGGCAGGGGAAGCCATATCGAAGTTATCATTCGTGGATGAAAATCAGAAAGTGTTGTGGAACTGGGAGGAGGGGTATATCATATTTCAAAGTGTGATGGGCATGTTTAAGGATGATGGATATGCGGATTTTGTTTCAAATACACTTTATAATATGTGTTCTAGATCCGTTATTAACCTGCAAAATGAAAGATCGTGGCATTTCTTGTCTACTGAGGGGTTGACACTGGTATATATAAGACTCCTGTTGCTATTCTTTTTTTTGACCTGTTTCTGTTGCTATTCTAGTCATGAATTTGTCATTTTCTTGTAGTGTTTATATAATTGTCCATCTATCCATTTTTGGACAGGTATTCAATAAAGCGATGAATTGTAAGGACTCTCAAACTGAGGCCCTCATTTGGCTTGGTTCATGTATTTACAACATCGTGCCTCAATGGTTTTCATATGGAAACAACTTCGAAGCATGTCTTCCTATTAACTTCTGTGCAATGCTAGTGCATGCACTGAAAAGGACACCAACTCCAGAATGTCCACGTCTGAGAAGAGTTACAATCTTGATGACACTATCAATGTTGAAATCTACTCAGAATGGAATTGACAACAGAGACAAGCTCAAAGATGCGGGCATGGTAGATGCGTTACTGAAAGTAACACGTTCTGAGGTGGATAATTATAGATTTTACTCAGGCAATGAAGGAGTTATCAATGAGAAGGGCCAGCCTGTTTTTGAACTGGCGGCAAAGGCATTAAAGTTACTAAGTGATCAGCTCCAGTAAGGTAAATTCACATTCACTCTTGCACAATCTTAGGCCATGGTAAAATCAAACATTGTCTCCTTTTGCACGCATCATCGTACATATGCCAAAACTGTTAGAGATGTTGAAGAACTTACCAATATGCATGAAAAAATGTATATTAGGTCCCATCAACTGAGATTATCAGATCAGGTCTCAAAATGTATTAGGTCCATGCCACTCTTGGAAAACTCATGGTAAACAAAAATAAAATTGCACCATACCTAACAATTAGTCATATTGACGGGACGTGAGAGCAAACTTTGTGTTTCCAAAACTTGGTAAGACTGGTCTTTTGTTATATAATTTGCTCTAACTGTGGTCCTTTCTCTTAGAGATGAGGCCTGAATATTAGTTGAACGGGCCGCCTTTTATTAGTTGAATATACCAAGGGTATTTGCCCCTCTTGATACCTGTTATAAAGGCTCATTTCAGCAATGCTCTCCCACCTGGTGTTGACACTGTTTGGTTTGAATACAAAGGGCTGCCATTAAAATGGTAACATATACTACCTCCTCCCTCTATTTTTTATGGTCGTTTGCCTGTAAGATAAATAATTAAAGTTCAAAGCGCATGCTATTGTTCAGCACCCTTCAAATTACCGGCTGCCTTTTTTTCAAAAAAAATTTTGGCACTCTTAGGTATGTACCAATTGGAGTTCTTTTTGACCTTCTATGCGCAGATCCAGAAATGCCATGGAATCTAATTGTAAGGCTGGATTTTCACTTCTACTTTTGTCTTTATTTTTATTTTCATTTACCTGAATGTTTTTTTTTCTGTCATGTATGATTTGTTGATATATTAATGCCAGAGTAGATCTTATAAACCATTTGCATATATTTTTTGAATTATTACTATGTATTTAATACCAACTCTACCATTTGAAGTTGTATCTATTTTGGCTTCGTTTTGGACCATATCCTTAGAACTCTAGTTACTAGGTTAGCAATTCAGCTTTGCCAATTAGATCAATACGAAATAATGAAAACATTTTTCTACTGCAGCCTTGTATCCCATGCTTTATAGCAGTCGTACGGGCATCAATGTTTCAAAGGGTGCTCCTGTGTCCTACTCACTTGATATGCTATAGGCTAGGTATAAAGAGCAGCATCGTGTGTCTATGACACTTTATCCTAACTGGGGCAATATGGCGGGGAAAAAATCAGACTTCAGGATTTTTTAAATATATGTGACAGTTTTCAGTTGGAGTCTGAAATCATGAAATCTTTTGCATTGGTTTGCTGTTTCTGATCCTGTCTTGCCTTTCCTCTTGTTCAGTTCTGGTGTCCACTAAACTTATGTATCGAAATGTAGGTCCATTTTAGGGGATATCCCTCTGAAATTTTGTCACCATGTGAGGGTGAAGATAGTGTAAAGTGGAGCTACGTGAATTCCCTGAAAGAGGTTTGTTTTGAGAACCAAAATTATCGTCACTTTCCTCCCACCACAGAGCAATCGGTTGTAATTCTCTCTCTTTTCTTTTGCAGGCCACCTTCATCATTACTGGGAACAGTAAGAGTGTGATGAATATGTCCCAGGCTGATCAAATATCTCTGTGGGAATCTGTAATGAAAGGTACTCTCCAGAAACAATATTTCAGTTTGTTAAATGTATCTCTGGCTGGCCAGATGTTCAGAATACGTTTAGTGCCACATTTTCACTACTATACCGTTATTTGTTATTAGGTAACTTGGATGGGTATAAGAATACCTCCACCAAGCTTAAGCTTGGACCATTTGAGGAGGATGGCTTAGTACGAACAGCCTCTACAGAACGTCAACATCAACAAAGTTCTGACGAGCCGGAATCTCCTGGATCTGGCAAGCCATGTATGCTCTTTTGCTCTGGACTTTCACTGTAATTTGTGGATGTAAATTCCCATATGGACCAGGAATTGATATGATAATCAATGCTTATGAAATATTATAGCTTCAACTTACATTTCAAGTTACTTAGCAATTTAGATATGCCATGTTAAGTAAGATATACCCATATACCCTGTTGGCTCTGATAAATTAATTAATCTATGATTAGGCAGGGTCCCTATTCGATTATGTATATCCATATACTCTGCTGGCTCTGATCAATTAATCTATGGTTAGGCAGGGTCCCTGTTCGATTATATGTGCGCGGTGTTCAGGAAGACCTTGAGGATATAGAAGATGCAATGCCTGTTAGTGACTGGGAAAATGTGTCATATATAAACAGACCATTCGAGATTCGAAAGATTGAAGGTATGTAGCACCAGTGTGAACACGTCTGCCTCATTTCAGTGTTCTGTTAGACGTCTAGAGTAGTTGTTTCCCGGAACTAACATGTAGTTCATTCACTCTGGCGCAGGCAGAAGCTACATTACCCTGAAGCATGCATTACAAACATTGCTTCCAGTGTTCTTCAGCTCAGAGACCCAACACGCGGAGGAACTGGAATCAGCTGCAGGTGATTCAGATACCACGAACTCTAGAAGTTCTCAGGAGGCAGAACTAGCTTCGGCAAGTCTGCGAGAGGCGGATATTGCCAAGAAAGCTAAAGTGAAGCTAGTAAGGGTACAGGGCATCGAATTGGACATGGACATCCCCTTCCTCTGGGTCGCCAACAACTTGAAGAACCCTGAATACTAGCTCCATATCTGTGTATACGCCGGTACCAGAAAACAATAGCTCAAAAGAGTAGATGAAAAACATTAGATACAGGAGTGCGTTCCAGAGATGTTGGATTTGTTCTTTGGGTAGACACTGTTATTCTTTGTACAGACGCAGCTGAAACCGTAACCTCGTTGGTGTCGATGCAAGATGATGCAAAGATGGAATTGGATGGTGGAAGGTGGATGTATATTTTTCGACCGATAAACCTATCTGGAGCAAGGTCCTTTTGTCTGTGTGAAATTTGTGCCAGAAACAAGGGAGGACGTATCACATGGTTTACAAGTGATGCACCTGGAAACTAATCTACTCTCGAAATTATCTTATTTATTTTAACTTTTTTTTTCAAGGCGATCGAGCAATATCTGGCTGATCTGCTCAACTTCTGGTGCTAGTATTTTTACTGAACTAATGATTTAGAGGCCTTTTTCTTTGGAGATCGATTTCCAATTTCTTGTATTTAGTAGGCAGTGTTGTCTCGCTTGATGTGGGGGAATTTAGTACCAGATTATTCCCCCTTCTATGAAACAGAGAACTATGTGGACCTACATTCAGTATCAAATTCATTTCTCCTATGATGTGAAGAATCATGTAGCATGCATGTGCACCTATGTATCAAGTTCTATGTGTATTCTGTGCCATGTTTAATTGAATCTCTATTGTATCAGGACGATGGATAACATTTTTAGTGGCTCAAATGGTCGCCCTGGCGAATCAGAAGAAATCTTTGGGACAGATCAGTGGGCTTTTGGTTATTCTGCCACTTTGCAATCTTTGGATGTTCCTCAAAACCCCCAGGTTTATTGTAGCCATGCCTCTAATGGTTCATTCTATTTACATATCAATATATCGATGATTAACATTTTTTTTCATCACTAGTTCAACATGCATGGGTCCTCCCAGATGTCCTGCCCACCTATAAATGGGCAACCTAGTCAGGGGTTATCCATTGACAACAACCATGGCTCTCGGGACCCTCCATCATTGAAATCCCAGAGGGCCGCAAAAAAGAAAAATGTGTCCAGGAGAGGAACTGCATTCACCAAAGAGGACTTGGTGGTGTGTCCGGCATTTCTGAATATTAGCAATGACCCTATTACTGGTAATAGTTTGCAACATCTTTTAAGAAATCTTTGAACCTTTGATGCCCAAATAACATGGTGTCATAACATGCAGGCGTGAATCAAACTTCAGGTGGTTATTACAAGAGGATGCATGACTATTTCAATGAGCATAAACCTGAAGGGTCCAACCGTAGCCAGATTGCGGTTCAGCATAGGTGGACATTGATTCAGAAAGCGATGAACAAATTCTGTGGGCACGAAGCAGCTGTTGATAGGTTGAATGAGAGCGGAAAGAATGAGCAGGATCGGGTATACTTTCGCTCATGTTGTCATCCATCTCTCTAATTTCCATGTGTTTATTTTCTATAACCGGTTTAATCTATATTCATATCTGCAGATAGATGATGCTGTAAAGATGTACGAGAGCACAGAACCTTTTACCATCATGCATTGCTGGAAAATACTTCGCAATCAGGGGCGGATCTAGGACAAAAAATGAGAGGGGGCACAAGTGATGTATTTGAGCTTTAGGAGAAGCATATAGACTATTTGAGGAGGGGCGCATATGGTGAAAAATTGTAAAATAACATTGTAGCCTGTAGGACACCAAAATCTCTCTCTACATCCTTTCGACATGACTCCTGTTGCTCAGAAAATACCTTTTGCTTGTTGCTAACCGGCAAACGAATGCTTTTCACTAGTGTAGCCCAATCGGGATAGATGCCATTGGCTAGGTAGTATCCAATGGAATATATGTTGTCGTTGACATGGAACTCAACAGAGGGTGCCCTCCCGTTAGCCAAATCATCAAAAACATTGGAACGGTGCAGAACATTAATGTCATTGTGAGACTCAGGTAAACCAAAGTAAGCATGCCAAATCCGAAGATTCTGGGTCGCCACCGCCTCAAGTATTAGAGTTGGCTTGCCTTTGTGCCCTTTGTACATGCCTTGCCAACCAGTCGGACAGCTAGACCATTCCCAATGCATGCAATCGACGCTGCCTATCATTCTCGGGAAACCTCTAGCCAAATTGATGCTTAATATGTGCTCTATCTCCTCACTTCTGCGAGGACGAAGAAATTATTTGCCGAACACATTGTTCACAGACATAACAAATTCCTTCAGGGTCTCCAGTACAGTACTCTCTCCCATTTTCAAATGAGCATCCAACTGATCAGCTGGGCCTCCATATGCTAGCATCATTAAAGCCACCGTGCACTTGTGAAGAGCAGAGAATCCTAACTGCCCAGCAGCGTTTCTCCTCTGTTTGAAGTAGCTATTCTTCGCAGTGACCTCATCCACTATCTGAAGGAACAATTCCCGTCTCATGCGGAACCTACAACACAAAATTAGAATTGTTTCTCAAATTAATTCAATGTGTCATGGAAATGGAAACTAGGCAAAAGACTGTACCTCCTTCTGAAATGTTCCTCATTGTAAAGTGGACGTTCAACAAAATAGTCCTGATTCAGCTGCCAGTTTGCTGCAATTCGATCACGCTTGATAGTCTTGTGGCCTGGCACCGAACCTCCCCAAGGGCGTTTTTGTGGCATCTAGGTGAGGACGGCGACTGCAGCCATGATCTCATCGTCCTTGGAGTGTGCTGCGGCTGTCCCGAACATTGACATTTTGACATAACTCCAAGCCATGGCCAACGCAACTGCAGTTTAGGTCCGAAGCCAAGTCAGATTTAGGGACAAATTAGCCACAAATTAAGGGCTTGTTCATTTTAGTCTCCATCGGTGGATTGGAGGAGATTGTGAGGGGTTTGATCCCCTAGAGAAAAAAAAAATCAAAATCCCTCCTAATCCCCTTTCATCCTCTAGTCCAATCCACTTGGATTGGGGTTGAAACCCACGAGCCCTAAAAGTGGATGTGACATTGAACAAGCAAATCGCCAGAAATTAGATTACCTGTGTTCTGATTGACTCAGTTGCGGCTCCCTCGCTGCCGGTTCGAATCCTTCTCACGCGCAGCTGGGGCGGCCAGATAATCTTGAACTTGATATCGAGCCAAGCCTGTGGTACACGTTAATTTCATCGACGCCTGCGGCCAGATAATCTTGATATCCTCCCAGCCGTTTCCCGCGAAAATTTTATCGACCGCCCGCGAAAGAAACGTCCGTGTTCTGGCCTCTGGGTTTTCTTTTTGCGTTCGTTGTTTAGAATGCAAGAATGACTAATTATATATATATTACACATGCAGCTACTGGAGTTTGATGAGTCAAAAGCTGAAGCGGAGGAAGCTGGCGAAGAAGAGCAAGAAGATAAATTCAAAGAGAACAAAAAGGCGGACTAGCGTTCTAGCTAGATTTAGGTCTTCATGAGAAAAAAGGAAAAGGTTTTGTGTAAGGTCGTTGGCAGCTAAATGGGATTGGCGACCTCTGATACCGGCTCACCTAAGAACTTAGAAACGATTCACATGATGCAACTTTTTGCTTTGCGGATTATGGTTCGGAGAGTTGAAGAGGAGGGAAAAGATGCTGTGACTTGCGACATCCTGAGTTCCTGACCTACTTCTGTTTTCCTTACTAACTTGTCATCTTTGGTTGCATTAAAGAGTTAACAGAACTCTGTTTTGGCCATCGCATTGCTTGATATTTCATTGGGCCCCATACTAACTGTGCGGACGCTGGTATGTTTGGAATGCCTGAATTTCAGGAATTTTTCAGGGTTTCGGTGTTTGAGTTTCTTTGAGAATAGAAACGATCAAAGGCCACAGATCTGTTAGCAATGAAATCCGTTCCTTGTGTTCCAAAGTGAGGCAAAAAATTTAGCATACTTTGACTTTATGGTCTGAGTTACCTTTTGTTTGTTGATTTAAAGGTGGATTTGGAGGAAAGTAGTCTGCTGCAGGTGATGAGAACTCCTATCTATTCTACTGTATTATGAGTATGACGGCTGTGTAAGAAAAAGGAACTGCAAAAGATGATGGAATCCGGTTCGTCGCTGCATCCAAGTCACTGACGGTCGTGCCCCAAAAAAAAGCTGCGGCCATATGCCTTGCGTGGTGTTTGTCTGTTTGACTTTGGCTTCAATCTTTGAGGCGCTGCACCGGCCATAGNGTGCTTCCTTCACCTGCACTTGTTACCTGTTGTAGCAACAAACATTGCTCTTTTTTTTTTTTTTTTGGGAAAGAACCGGCAAAGCATAGTAGGTGAGATTAATTTCTTATTTGTAGACGAGGAGCATGTCAATGTTGCCAAAAAAGGTGTTCATGCAAGTTTGTGAAAGAAAGAACTTGCCCATNGTGCTTCCTTCACCTGCACTTGTTACCTGTTGTAGCAACAAACATTGCTCTTTTTTTTTTTTTTTGGGAAAGAACCGGCAAAGCATAGTAGGTGAGATTAATTTCTTATTTGTAGACGAGGAGCATGTCAATGTTGCCAAAAAAGGTGTTCATGCAAGTTTGTGAAAGAAAGAACTTGCCCACNTATGTTTTCGGCTAATTTCTTCCCGTGGTAGACGAAGAACCTGGCAATTTTTCGAAGCCGGGCTTTGTATTCATTTATTTTATATTATTATTATTATATAGGCCTATAGGGCCATCATAAGTCACTGTCCGATTATTACTGCTAGATAAGTATGTTCTTTGATTTATGCATATATCTGGCGCGTTGCACGATCACAGATATGAAGAATATGAATATTCTCCCCTCTGTCATTGTCACACTTTGATTTCTTTCCCTCTTAAAATCTCTTCTCTCTTCACACTGGAAGAACTTGAAAGTCTTGCCGATGCACGACCCAAAAAAACGACTTTCGGCTGCTGCCATGGTATGATCCAGCTATCTGCATGCGTTTTCATCTGATTTCCAGCTTTAATTCTTTTGAGATGCCAAACTTTAAGCCTCACATTATATTCAACAACAAAAAAAAATCTTCACATGTTGGCTAGTTGCTTGTAAAGCCACAGAGAATTTTTCAGCAGCATCTGATGCCAATCGCATGCATGTGACGTGTCAGAGTCGTCTTTGGGCCCCGATTGGTACCGTGGTTCAGGGAATCGCTTCTCAGATAAGCTAAACAAATATAGAAATATCGCTTATTTAAGAAGCGGGTCTGATCCAGCTTCTGCGTTTTAGTACAAATGTGAGCTGTGGA
>JAZFNS010001916.1:3928-14028 GCA_037127165.1 Alloteropsis angusta | reverse complement strand
GAACCGGTCCGGTTCCCACGGTTACCGCTCAAACCGCTCCGGACCGGTTAGAGTACTGTTCATCGGAAACCGAAAAAAACCGGAACTATTCATCAAAAACCGAAAAAAAACGGTCCGACTTACCGCTACCGGAGGCCGTCGGTTTGGACGTCCGGACCGGTATAAAAAACCCTGCTATTCGCTGGTCGGGCCGGGCTGGCACTAGGCACTACGGATAGGGCTTAGGGCCGGGCTAGTGCCGGGCTTTTTAGGGCCGTGCCTCGGGCCAAAAATCAGACCTGGGCCATTTGAAATACTTTTTTTTTTTTTTGCGCGGCCATTTGGAATACTATACGTGTGACATGAAACGCGCACGCCCGAGCCCACCCTAGCATTTTTCTGGAAGCATCCATCCATCGCGAACCAACCAAGCCACTCTTTACCAAAACCAGACCAGGCAGAGAGGAAGTTCGCGAGCGTGCGTGCGAATTCGGAAGCGCGAAAACCCCCCTCCCCAAGATCCCCTCCCGCGTCGCGGCGCGCGCGAACCCGCCGCCACCGCCGCCCGCCGCCCTTGCGAGCCGCGCCGCGCCTCGCCTGCCGCCGCACCCCGGGGCTCCGCCGGCCCTAGATTCGAGCGGGATTCTCAAGGAATCTGCGGTGTCCGTGGCCGGATTTCGCGGGGGCCTCGTTTCCTGTGGGCGAGACGATGGTGGGGTTCGCGGGGAAGAGGAAGGGGCTGGAGCAGGTGGTCGACGGCCTCTCCGACTTCTCACTCTCCGGCCCCGCCGCCAAGAGCCGCAGATTGGTGAGTTGGTGAGCTGGTTTGTGCATTTTTTTTACCCCCCTTTAGCTGGGGATTCCTGTCAGTTTTCAGTGAAGCGCCCTTTTGCCCTAATTTTGTGCTGCTACTGTGCCTGCGAGTTGATTTCTTCAATTAGGGATGGTGGTGGACGCCTAGCTAGAATTGCTGATTATAGGGAGAGTTTACAGGTTAATAAATACAATTTGTTCTAAGTTTGTATATCCTCCAGTTGTGGTAAACAGTCACAGATTCCGGGGAGTAAGTTAATTGCAATCGCATCGGCCCAGTTTGTTCCTGACTTAATGATTATGCTTGCCATGATGTACATGTGCTGTATATAAGTCGTTAGTTGTTTAAAGCATCGTCTTGCAAACGCCACAGTAGATTCAGTGGAGTTTTGGTCGCTCTGTGTCCAGTCTTTTTAGTGTTCTCTTATTTCCGATTAACTGAACATCAGTTTACTCACAAGTATCCGCTCTGTCAGGAGCTTCCAACTGAATATTTAGGTAATGAAACTGTCTTTTATGCAAAGACTGTACGCAACCAGCAAATCGGTAGCCTTTTTGTAGGTCATCTTACTCCATGAGAATGTCTGTTTTATTTACATGCAGGTAGTTGCACATTTTATTATTGTTTTCACTGAAGTTCTTCTTTTGTGTAGAAATGTAGCATGGTTTGTTATCCAGGGTGTTCTTTTGGCATCCTCTCTAGTCTCTATACGCCAATTCCATGAGCTTTAGTTACTGTGCATTTGCTGAGACAGTCTTATTATGTAGCAAAGTAGCATCTTTGCTTTCTCTCTGATGACTTCAAGTGAAGAAGGAAAATTATATATGTGTTGCAATATTCTTCTGCATATAGATAATCAAGGTCTGCCCTGCATTTGGTGCTCCACATATCTTGTTGTGCATATAATTAAACATTCTGTCATTGTTATGCATTCATTGAAAGTCTTTATTTAGAATATTTACTGCAGCTGTAATGTCTAACTGGATAAATGTTGCTTATTATTTGTAGGACCCTGGGCTTCCACCAATTATGGAAGAAGAACCATCAGCCCCTTCCATGTCATTTCAGATGCTGGAAGAGAAAATCAATAGTGGTGTTAACATGCCCAGTCTGGAAGTCATGATGGAAGGTGCAATGCCACATCATGTGCCTAGCGAGGATATGGCACTTGTTTTGTATAAACCAGTAGATAACCCTGTACCATTTGGCTCTGGCTTTTCAAGCTCATCATTCATAGTCAGTTCTGACTTGATACAGGGTCTAAAGAGTAAGTAGATTTTGACCAACCTCTCAGTTGTCACTTATATTTTAATTTACTTTTCCCTTAGATCTTTGCAACTGGTGTTAAATGTAATTCCATACCTTGTATATTAACTTGTGTAATTTAATGTATGAAGTAGCTTATTTAGATGTTCTATGCATTTTTATATCCCTGGGATATCCAAATTCATAATACTTTAAGCAAGAGGAGTCTCTACTTAATTGAATATTTGGAAGCATGATGTCCATTGGCCTAGGGACATGAGCTGAGTATTTTGTTAGGGAAGGCATTTCCTTCCAGTTTGGATGGGTCCGCTTGGTGTGCTTTATATGGTTTTCTATTTTTATTGTTATATTGTTTCCTCTTAGTTTCCTTATAGAATTATAACAGCTCACCATTTTCTCTCCCTTTTTACTTTTCAGACCATGCTTTCAATCAAGTGAACCATCATGAGCTGGAAGATGAATCTCCAGAGCGTAGCAACAGCTTGGCTTTAGTTCCTTGGAAACCACCACAAATGTCTATAAGATCTGACTGGGTTGCCCCTGAGCCAGAGAGATCACAACATTTTGAAGTATCTATGGAGACCCATGAGACTGAAGTAACTTCTATGGATTTTGATGAAGCGCCTCAAGCGACTGCCAGGGACTTCGATGGCGAGAACGTTCACCAGTGGCAACATTGTATGACCCCTCCGTCATTACCAAATCCATCAGCCCATGTTATGTGGTCAAGGTGACAACAGGAAGCCCTGTGTAATGTGTACTAAGAAATCCTCTAATAGGCCTCCACAAGTTGCGTAGGAAGTGGCTGGCTACTTAGCCTACTTTAGATCACTAGAAAAGACAACAAAAAAATTGATTATGGCCAGCATGATATGCTCATCTTCCTGGTAATACCAGTGTCAGTAGACTACTTGTTAACAGGAGAACCTTGTTAGTTTGACATCCGATTAATTGATGCAGCACGTTGGATTCATCTTCTGAGCTAAAAGCTTTCGATTGCATTTTCTGTGCTGAAGCTTTTCGATGGCATCACATCGTAAAGCTTCTGAAATGAGGTCAAAGCAAAAATGCACACTAAACATCGAAAAGAAATACTTGGGTTTCAAATTGAGGTGATAATATGACATGGACGTGTGCTTATATATGTAATCGTTTAAGCAGTTATCAGATTAATGGAGTGGTAGGAATACGGGCGAGAAGATTGCCCGGAAATGTTAATACTCTCGCTAAGTGCTGCATGAAGAATACTTCAAATGATACTCACCTTTGCCAACAAAAATCAGTTTCACCGCTCCTACCCAATCTTCCGGTGCCTTCGCCAAACCCTCCGGTGGAGCCGCATGGGCAATGTTACTGAAGCTATAACAACATACTAAAACTCGGCCCAACAAAATTCCGAGTATTTACGCCCAGAAAAAAAACCCGTACTTTTTCCGTTGTCCAGTTTTGTTTTAAATTATACCGACACCTATATCAAAGAAAATAAATTATAGAAAACAAATTTCATAATGGATTTTGATAATTTGATATCATTAGATTTTACAAACCTAATCGATCAATCTAGGATTAGTTCGACAAACTCGAAATCCTTGTATTTTGTGACGGGGGTGAGTAGGCTATAAGCTTATCGCATTTACGTAATGTAAAACGGATAACTAAAATAGAGGATATACACTACACGTGCATATCCATACGATATTCCTTGATCTTGGTGGGTAAAAGATAATGCCAAACTCTCCCATCCCAGGCAACAAAGCAAGCAACCACACGAAGTATTAGTACTGTGCTACTCCCGTAACATTGTTGCTTTGCTTCAGACTCCCAACCTCTTGGACCTCACCGTATCATTCATACCAGCATTCCACTGCACCCGCAAGATTGCAACGACGCGTCAGAACCCCGCATCAGCAGCAGGGGTTGGGCAGGAGGATAAGCCGAATGGGCGCAACGTACGGCGCGTTGAAGCCGGCGCCGCCGCCGAGATCGGATATGATAGGACCAACCCCCCTACCCCACGGCGACTTAAAACTGAAGAGGCCCCCAGCCCAGCGAGTAGTAGTAGTCCACACCAGCTGAACGAGTCGCAGCGGTCGCGACTCGACTCGAGAGTGATCGCTCGCTCGCTTGATCAGAGAGCGGAACGGAGGATGAGGGTTCGGGACGCCGACGCCGACGGCGACAACGGCGAGGTGACCGCGCCGCCGCAGCACCTCGTGTTCGCCTACTACATCACCGGCCACGGCTTCGGCCACGCCACCCGCGCCCTCGAGGTCAGTCCGGTTCCGCTCGCTCCCCCAGCCCCCCGCGATTCCCGTCTGTTGTTGTGTTGTGCGTGGCGGCGCGCGTGAACTGCTGCGTCGGCGCGTCCCTCCCTCTCTGCTGCAGGTCGTGAGGCACCTCGTCGCCGCGGGGCACGACGTGCACGTGGTCACCGCGGCGCCGGAGTTCGTCTTCACCACCGAGATCGCCTCCCCCTGCCTCCACATCCGCAAGGTCCTGCTCGACTGCGGCGCCGTACAGGCAGACGCACTCACCGTCGACCGCCTCGCCTCGCTCGAGAAGGTTCGGGGGGCTCAATCGGCCCGATTCATTCATTCATTCCCCATTCCACCGCCTTCCTCCCTTCCTTCCTGCCCCTCTCGTTTCGACCTCGGAGTTGTTGTAGATAAAGGGTGCGCGTGCGGCCGTGCGCTGAGCAGAGCTGACTTCTCTCTCCTGTTGCCCGTTTGCGTGCGGAATGCAGTATCACCAGACGGCCGTGGTGCCCCGGGAGTCGATCCTCAAGACCGAAGTGGAGTGGCTCAACTCGATCAAGGCCGACCTAGTGGTGTGGTACCATGATCACTCCCAGCTAAGCTGTCTCTGAACATCTCTGAACACTGTATTGGACTGAACCCACTTGAGCAAATGCTGGCAGGTTTCAGATGTTGTCCCCGTTGCGTGTAGGGCGGCTGCAGATGCCGGCATTCGGTCCGTGTGCGTTACCAATTTCAGGTTAGTGGCTCCTTTGATTCCTCTGTTCCAGGTGTCACAAAAGAGCATGAAGCTCTACAGTCACGCCTTCCTGTTTATTTCCAACTTGTTGAGGCAGGTATCTAGGATTCTAGGGATCCATGTGTACCTACTACAGTCAACTATACCATATATATGTTAGGTGTTACCTCACCTGAACTTTGTTAGCTCAATACTTGAAAATTCCTGATTACTAAAGATGCTCCCCACCCCACATGCAAGTTGAATTTCCTGACATATCTTATTGGTCTGCAGCTGGGACTTCATTTATGCAGAGTATGTCGTGGCAGCTGGACACCATCATCGCTCAATTGTGTGGCAGGTACCTTAGCAGATCCTTAGCTTTTCCCAGGCAAGTTGGTGGGGGTAAAGCAGCACAAAAATGCTAAGTTTCAGATGTAACCTGGAATAAACTTGGATATGCCATAATCAATCGTTGATTGCTGGCTAGTACTGGGAATCCTGCTAAATTCCAAGAACCATTTCACAGTCAAAATCCTTGGAAGAAAGAATTGTACATAGTTTTCGTTTAGCATTTGTTCTCTGTGTTTATATAAAATTTGATGATTATGCTGTCTGTTAATTAGACATGTATCCATGTTGACAACAATTGTAGATTGCAGAGGATTACTCCCATTGTGAATTCTTGCTCCGACTCCCTGGATATTGCCCTAGTACGTCTCTAAGTCAGAATAATGGTTTACTTGTGGCCTAGGTGTGCAGTTTCATGAACAAGCTCTCAAATTCTGTTTTCTGCAGTGCCCGCTTTCCGTGATGTCATTGATGTTCCTCTTGTGGTCAGAAGATTGCACAAATCCAGATCGGAGGTTACTACATCCTGCTTGAGAGAATGAGAGTGATATCCTGCAAATTTTAACCCGCTTCTTGCTTTCTAAGTTTCATAATTTTCCTGTATCAGGTGAGAAAGGAACTAGGAATTGCTGATGATGTTAAGGTCGTCATTTTCAACTTCGGAGGACAGGTGAGTGAGGACTTTTTTCTTCTTCTTTTGTGTGTAGATGCCTTAATATCTGACTGATGGCTGCCAGTAGCACAATCTCTGTTCAGTTCATTTGCCTATTTCTGGACTAGTTTAGGTTGGTCTGAATCTACAAGTGGTCACATAATACAACATTATCATGGTATGTCAGTTTCGAGTAATGCTCTATAATCTAATTTTGCTAGTGGTGTTGATGTGTCAGTTTATACTCGCTGCAATAGTTGAACTTACTATCAGTATTAAATTCAGGCACTCGTTGTTCCCTTCTGTTTTTCAGCAGAAGAGTAGTGTTTACGAGGGAAAAGTAATCCTCATTTTGTTATTACATGAAAATTATTTAAAAACTTCATTAATTTTGTCTTCTATTGATATGTAATTATTCTAAAAAGGACAGTTGTAAATATTAATAACATCGTGGTTTTGCTATTTTCTTATCCAGCCTGCGGGATGGGAACTGAAGAAAGAGTGGTTGCCTGACGGATGGCTCTGTTTGGTATGTTTTGTCTGACAGCAACATTTTCCTCGCTCATTAATGCCTGACCAACCCAGCTGACTAACAATTTAAATAATCTGAAAGGTATGTGGTGCATCTGATACCCATGAGCTTCCTCCAAATTTCATTAAGCTTGCAAAGGATACCTATACACCTGATTTGATGGCAGCATCTGACTGCATGCTTGGTAATGGCAATTTATATTCTTTGGTGTTTAAGGTTATTTTTTGTCTTGGGTTTCTTCCCACCTTGCGTGACACATGCAAAAATTCTACCTGTTCCGATGTAGGTAAAATTGGATATGGCACCGTGAGTGAGGCTTTGGCTTACAAGCTGCCATTTGTATTTGTTCGAAGAGATTATTTCAATGAAGAACCATTTTTGCGGAACATGCTTGAGGTTGAGGCATCTTAGGCCCTACCTTCTGTTAAAACTACTTTTACATTTGCGCTGTAATTCGAGTACCCTGCCTGAGATTCTGATCTGTGTTCTCTTCTGTTCTATTACATAACAGCATTATCAATGTGGCATTGAGATGATACGGAGGGATCTACTTACTGGGCATTGGAAACCTTATCTTTTACGTGCTATCACGCTTCAACCCTGCTATGATGGTCCCATTAATGGTGGAGAGGTAATCCCTGCTATTCTTAGATACAATGTTTTGAATGTGATTTGACAACTCATCTAGCAATCATGTTTTGTTTCTATTTTTATGGCCTTTTGTTATTTTTAAAGACCAAATATTAAGAAGCACTTAAATTGCAGGAAAATTAGTTCTCCCAATAGGCCAGGAAGCAGCAGCTTACTATCCACCTCCTATTTTCCTTAAACCAAATAGATAGAATGTGTATGTGTTTCACTAGTTATTTAGATTTTGCATTTGCAATAATATAGTAGGCAAGCTAATTGTGGTCATACAGGTGGCGGCACGTATCCTCCAAGATACTGCTGTTGGGAAGAAGTATATTTCTGGAAAGGTGAGTTAATGTACAAGCTATATTTAAATTGTTGATTCAAAATTTACCCTCGACCACCTAATGTTCTGATGAAGCATGGCTTTCTGTAGTCAGTAGTACAGGGCTATAATTGTCTGTTTTGTTAAATACACTTTTTTTTGTTTTCTAATACTCCTTGTTGCTTTTTGCCAAAGATTTTCATTTGATTAGTTTTGTTTGGGAAATTTTGCGTATGATGTATTTGTGTTTGTTACTTCAGAACATTTAATCTAAATGAGACTTTTTTTTGTTCTATCAACTTGCTGTAACAACTGTAGTTGAGCGGAGCAAGACGGTTGCGTGATGCCATCGTACTTGGATATCAACTACAAAGAGCTCCTGGGAGAGATGTTGGAATTCCTGACTGGTATTCTCTCTCCGAGAAAGAAACCGGTGTCCGTCCAACACCCACATCCCATGATATGAATGGAAGTGCAGAGTCGTAAGTCCAACCTTCCCCTTTATACCATCTGTAGTTTCTCCAAGAGTGCACTTTGTTGCATTCTGATACAAATATGTTTGACATCCTTTTCAGATCATTCGAAGACTTTGAGATACTCCACGGTGATATGCAAGGGTTAACTGATACCATGTCCTTTTTGAAGAGTTTATCAGGACTTGCTGGAAATGACCCAAGAAGCCCTGAGAAGCAAACTAGAGAGAGGACCGCTGCTTCTGTTCTCTTTGACTGGGAGGTACTCAGTTCTGTCTAAAATTCTGGAGTTGTAAATTCTATTAGTGTGTGCCAAGTTCTCATTCTTCTGTATAATAGAATGGAAAAATGCATAGAGTTAAAGCCAAGTCTGATGGAGCCCCCTTCATTTTGTTTTATAAAGATTCTGTGAATATGTTATGGAGAAAATATGGCCCATCAACATTCCTGTACAATATTGAATTAAGAACAAGATTCCTATGCGATATTAAATTAACTGATTTTCTTCTGTTAGGAGGAAATATATGTTGCAAGAGCACCTGGGAGATTAGATGTCACGGGTGGTATTGCAGATTATTCTGGGAGTCTTGTACTGCAGGTTAGTTTGACTGCCAAAGCAAGTGCTATTTTCATGGAGTCTTGCTCTCTGCAGCTACCTTTCCTAGCGAATTAATTCCTGCAAAAAATTAATATAATAGCTTTCTGAAGTGATATTTCTATTCTTTTTTGGTGTTTGTGGTTGACATATAGATGCCCATACGAGAGGCATGCCATGTTGCTGTTCAGAGAAGCGACCCTACCAAGCAGAAGCAATGGAAGCATACACAGGCTAGACAACTAGCAAATGGAGGAGCAGTACCAGTATTGCAAATTGTATGTTGCAATTCTTAAATTTCTGTCTTCTTTCTTTTAACCAAAATCTTGCATGTCTTTAAAATGTTTTCTTTTTTTAATCTTTCAAATTTGCTGTGGAGCTAAGACCCATAAGTTTACTTGAGTATGTAATATGCTTGTGCAACTGTGTGTGTTTGGGCAGGTATCATTTGGTTCTGAATTAAGTAACCGTGCACCAACGTTTGACATGGACCTGTCTGATTTTATGGATGGTGACAAGCCAATATCCTATGATAAGGCCAAAGAATACTTTTCTCTGGACCCATCTCAAAAGTAAGATATTTTATTTTCCTCTATAATGAACAACTTCATGTGCATTGATGTTTGGTAAAACTTTTTCCATTTCAGATGGGCTGCCTATGTTGCTGGAACTATTTTTGTGCTGATGGCTGAATTAGGGGTCCGCTTCACAGACAGCATGAGCATTCTGGTCAGTACCAACGTTTTATATTTCCTGCTATTCTAATTCATAACATACAAAATTGCATCTATGTTTTACCTTTCTCATATTGGGATATATCTGATATACTCGTAAGGTAACTCTGTAAAGGATAATATTGTTGATTAATTAGTCATCAAACATCTTGGCATTTTTTTTATTCTTATATGCCATGTTAACCAGTCTGGTTCTCACCTGTTAGGCTGTTGGCACTTGTAACTGTAACATTTGTATCAGTCATAGGTAAATTTTTTGTTTTGAATCCTCAGGTTTCTTCATCTGTCCCTGAAGGCAAAGGTGTCTCCTCGTCTGCATCAGTAGAGGTGGCTTCTATGTCTGCTATTGCTGCTGCATATGGTTAGTATCAAGAGATGATCTACAGCAGTATTTGTTACATCAAAGAAATAGCTATAGCAGCTAATTCTGTAATTTTTTGAAAGCCATTTCAAGCTCTTCAGGAATAATTCTCTTGATGTTTTAGCTTACATTTAGACTTGTGAAATGACATCAGGTGATGTGCTATTCTTGCTTGTAGGTTTAAACATTGCTCCAAGAGATCTTGCTTTACTCTGTCAAAAGGTACATTACTCTGTCAAACTTTGTAACTTTCATCACTCCATCTATTTGTCAAGGGCCTCAAGCCCTCGGATAGCAGGACCTCGGCTACGTAGTTCGTAGCCGCTGTCCGTGGTGGTCGGCAGGGTTATGCCCCCGTGCCGCTGTTCTTCGTCGACGGGTTATACCCCCTGTTGCCGGCTTAGAGAGAGAGGTG